>JAOTRH010137929.1:0-13930 GCA_034768845.1 Heliamphora exappendiculata | reverse complement strand
TTTTAGGTATATTTTTACTTTTTCAAAATAAATAGCATACATTTTTACTTTTTTTAAGTTTTAACTATTTTAAAATTATTGTAACTTATTAAACTAAATTATGTAGCACAATTGATGAAATCATATTCAAATTAAAGACTTTTATCTCAAAATATTTTAATTTGAGTTGCGCATGCATTGCGTGTGCATTGATCGCTAGTACACTATTAAGGTCAACCTTGATGATTCGTTGGCCTGGTTGAAGGCTTGCATGGTGGTCAAGGGTTATGTTCAAACTTGTAGCGTGGATTACTTTGATACATTCTTACCAACGGCTAAGATGACGTCTATACACTTGCTCATTTCTTTAGCTGCTACCCGCGGTTGGCCCTTGCGCATCAACTCGATGTCAAGAATGCTTTCTTACATGGAGATCTACATAAGGAAGTTTACATGAAGCAACCTTCGGGGTTTGTTACTCAGGGGGAGAATGGGAAAGTCTGTCGCCTCAAACGCTCCCTTTATGGCCTTAAACAGTCACCACAAGCTTGGTTTGGTCAATTCAGTTTGGTGGTTCAAATGCTTGGCTTACATCAGTGTGAGAAAGATCCGAGTATCTTTTACCATCGCTCGGGACATGGATTTCTTATGCTAGTTGTGTATGTTGATGACATTGTGATTACAGGAGATGACACTGCTGGAATCAGTAATTTGAAAACCTTCCTACAGAGCCAGTTTCAAACCAAAGATTTGGGGGCCCTGAAGTACTTTTTGGCATGGAAGTGACACAAAAGAAAGATGATATCTTTCTCTCTCAACGAAAATATGTGTTTGACATCCTATTTGAGGTAAGATTTTAGGGAAGCAGAAACAATGAAACTCATATGGATTCGGGCCAAAAGTTGGGCAAAGATGATGATAGTAAGTTGTTCTCTCATCCAGATAGATATAAACGGCTAGTGGAAAAAATAAATTATCTCACCATCATGACACGTCCAGACATTGACTTTGCGGTAAGTGTGGTGAGTTAGTTCATGGAGTCTCCGAGAACAAATTATTGGTAGGCGGTGCTTCGTATATTGAGATACTTGAAAACTAATCCTGGTAAAGGACTAGTTTTCAAGAATCATAGACACCTCAACTTGGAGGGATATTCGAATGCAGATTGGGCGAGATCTTCTAGTGATAAGCGAGCAACCTTAGGATACTCTATACTTCTTGGAGGGAATCTGATTTCTTGGAGAAACAAGAAACATGATGTTGTAGTAAGGTCAAGTGCTGAAACTGAGTACCGAGCCATAAAAATGGCAACTACTGAGGTTATGTGGACATGAAAGCTTCTAGAAGAGATTGGCATGCCTATAACGGAATCTACAAGGTTGTGGTGTAATAACAAGGCAGCTATGTATATCGCTAATAATCCAATATTTCACGAGAGGACAAAACATATTGAAGTTGACTGTCATTTTGTTTGTGAAAAGTGTTTGAAGGGTATTATATCCTTGGGTCATGTGAAGATAATAGAATAACTCGTAAATATCTTTACCAAGTCATTAGTGGGTCTACGAGTTCATTATATTTGTAACAAGTTAGGCATGATTGACATCTATGCTACAGCTTGAGGGGAAGTATAAGTGATATTATTAGACGTATGTATATAATATCTGTACATAGGCCCGTTAGCTATAAGGGCCCATTAGAGTTTTTTCATGTATACCTTTGTAATTATTATATATAGTAGATTTCTCCAATTGAGACATAGAGTCTTTTGATAATCTATTATTCTCTCTTTACATTTACAATATGGACACTGATAGGAGATAGAGTCAAAATCGAAGTCGTTATGATTCAACCAAATGACGTATAATTTATAATTTGTCAATTCAATATTTCGATCAAATCACATATGGCTGTATACTATGTCTTCTAATTGAATCTTTTAACAAACTTTATATGCGTTTTGTTTTCGTTGTCCCACTTCTACTATCAGCAAATCCAGTTCTAACTAACTAATTATCATTTCATTTTCCATTGAAATTCTTCTCTGCCGACTTCTTTGGTCTTTTCAAAGGTCACCATTCTTCCTATAGTGCAGCACTTTAAACATTATTACTTTATTTTTTACTCTTAAATTGCTTAAATTGGATGATGATGTTGCTTTCGCTATCTAAGTTCATTTGCCAAAATTGGATGTTTGATGTAAAGTTTGATTTGAAATGTTTTACATACACATGTTGGGGGTTGATCAATAATTGACTAGGGTGGTCAATTTAATTTAGTTTGAGTTGTGTTAGGAAGGTGAAGGATGATTGGTTTTAATTGAGTCAAATTGTGTTGATAGTGCCTTTAGGCACATGTAATAACTAGTATAGATATATGCTAGAAATGTGTACCCTCATAGTGTGTGCGATGTTATAATTGTGAAACATTTTAGAAATACGTGAAAATGTTGAAATAAAAACTAGTTAACTAAAAATGTTTATGCATTTGTCCTTAGTAATTAAGATTTATAACTGTTTTGATATGTGAAAATTGTAATTCGTGAGTACTTTTGAAAGAAAAAAATGTTTACCGGTTTTAGAAAATGCATACACAAAATTAAGATAGTAAGAAAACCCCCCATATATATTAATATAATATTAATTTTTAAAATTGTGAACCTCATTCTGTAATATCTCAAAAGAACAAAAAATAAAATAAATAATAATGTTAAATTTAAATAATAACTAATGATATTAATATATATGTTAGTTCGAGACAACCTAAGAGCGGGGTCAATTGGGTCTTTAAAAATAAATAACAATTTAAAATTTTTTTTGAAAATCTTTTAAAATTGCAAACAAATAAAGCAAGATAATCAAATATTGAAGCAATGCAAAAATTAAAAGATTAGGGATGGAGAGATAGAATCGGACACCAAGAATTTACAGTGGTTTGACTTCTTCCAAGCCTATGTCCACTACTCAAGTTTTTCCTTGAGTATTTTTACTATACAGAATACTTCACGGACGTATTCCAAGTCTTTACAATCTTTAAGATTTCGCTTGAATGAGCTGAATATTTACGGGCGCATTCACAAGTCGAAAACAGCTTCAAGAAGATCCTATGAAAACAAGTCTATATTTTCTTCTAATCGCTCTTGAACTCTTCTTTGATGAGATTTACTCACTTACTTAAAGGATAAATGGTGGCTTACCCTTAAATACAATAAATGAAGAGTATTAATAAGAAACATTCACTCTCTTTACAGAAATAATTTATAATAAATGAGAAAGTAAAAAGAGATAAGGAACAAGAGCATGAGATTCAGCAATAAATGAAAGGTTGAGATTTCTGAGATTGATTCAAGCAATGGAACAGTAAATGTAGGTCTCCTTTTTTCTTAAATGCTGAGAAGTTACTCCTTATATAAGTTCTTGTGTATTCATGACCGTTAGAGGTAGGTGAGAGCAATATATGCAAAAAATATAACCGTTGAAATCTGTCGCGAGTTTGAATTTTCGTAGCAGAGGTCGACATAAATGCCTTTGGTGCCGACACAAAATATCTTGGGAAGGATCACTTAAGTGGTTAGGTCGATACAAATATTCTGAGAGGTCGACACAATTTCTGCACACTACCTTACCAACATCATGGTGTCAACACATTTAAATTTAGCGTCGACTCGTTTAAAACTTCAGCATCCGGAGGAGGCACTTTGTGTCGACTCAACTTGTCTTTGGTATCGACACTAATTTTTGCAGGAAATTTCAGTTCTTTTGTGTCAACTCATCTTTAGTTGGTGTCGACTCAAATGAATGTCAGAATTCGGGAGGGAGCATTTTGTGTCGACTCATGTCTTCTTTGGTGTCGACACTAAATTTTGCAGAAAGGCTCGGTATATATGTGTCGACACTAAAGGTCTCTAGTTTCGACACTACAAATTCTTCATGCAGGCTCGGAACTTTTGTGTCGACTTATCTTCAATTTTGTGTCGACACCAAAATTTGCAGGTGGCCTCAGTTGTTTTGTGTTGACACAATTTTCATTTGTGTCGACCAAAACCTCTGGATATTAAAAGTGAGGATCACTTTTGTGTCGACACAAAACTGATTTGTGTCGACTCTTTTTGAGTCCTGAGAGTTTCGGCTCTTTTGTGTTGACACAAATTTGTTTGTGTCAACACTAACATTTTGATACCTGAAAATCAACTTCATAAAAATGTTAGGGTGCCAAACCATTTGATCAATAGGTGTTGACACACTTGATGAGATTCAAGTATACTTTAGCTTAAAAGTGTTTGACTTATTTTTTAACTGGGTTCAATACAAAATATTCTTATTTAAGAATATGTGAGTGTCTTAATTCTTTTGAGAGTTAAATCATTTTTTTTCGATTTAAGGTGTCAACTTAATTGTTTAAGATGTGTTAACATTTTTATTTTGAAAATATAAAATATTATCAATTTAAATCCGTTTATTCTTAGAAAATGAATTATGAAAATTATCAAATTCAAAATAAAAAATCCTTAGGCTAACAATATATATATATATATATATATATATATATATATATAATCATATTAGTTGAATAAAAATTTAAAGGAAGGAAACAAAAAAAAAAGAAAACTGATTAATTAAGGGGCATTGAAAGGTTTTGATTTGTAACCAAAATGAGATTAAGGCTTATTAAGGCTAGAGCGTATGGTGTTAGTATATATATTAGAGGGATATGGAGAAGGAAGAAAGTGGATACCGACAAATCGAAGCTCGGCCCCAACGCCTCCTTTAGTCACCATCGGCGCTGACGACCACCAACGCCACTGCAAACGCCAACGATAACCACCGACGCCACCCCCAACGATGTCAACACCCACCGTCGCTGTTGTCCACCTCTTCGTCTCTCTCTGGTTTGCGTCCCTCTTTCCCGATCTCTCTCTCTCTCCCCCTCTTCGTCTGCTCGAAATTCCTCCTGCCACCACTGGCGACCTCCGTTGGCACTATCGGCACCTCCAACAGACCCCGAAACCTCTGATTTTGGGGTTTCGATCGTGCGTTTGGGTTTCGATTTTGGTTTCGATCGGTTCAGCGTGTTAGGGATCTGTTTGGGTGTTGGTTGACTTTCATTAGGCCTTGTTTGGGTTTATTGATTAGTTTATGTTTGGGTTATGTTTTATTTTATATTAAGTCTTGTTTGGTTACTATATTATAAACCAATTTATTATTAAGTTATTATTTTGTAGTAGTAATAATAATAATATTGAGTTTAATTAGTTTTTATAAAGAAAAATAGTTTATACTAAAAGTTTTATAAGTTTAAAAAGTTTTTTTTATGAAAATTATATTTTAAATTAAAAATAATAACAATTTTAAAAGAATGATAATGGTTAAAAATTCATTGGAAATGAATATTTTATAAACTAATTTAATTAGTTGTCTTTAATGTAACAAAATAATATTAATTTTTTTTAAAAAAGAAAAAAAGGGGGGTAATAAAAATATTATTTTGTCACTATAATTAATAAAATAGTGATTTAAATGTAATTTTAAGAATAAAATATAATGACTAAACTTTATAAAATTTTGTTAACAAGATTTTTGAAATGAAATTATTTATGTTCAAAAATTTTAAGAAAAAAAAAAAATTTTATCAAATTAAAATTTAAGATAAATTAAATAAAAAATTTTACAAAAATATAGCTTTATGAATTTTTAGAGTTTAATAAAATGATCTAAGTTAAAAAGAAAATTAATATATAAATATATTTTATGGACTTTGAGTTAAAATTTAAATAAGTTAAATTGTAAATTTTTTTAAAATTAAAATTAAATATAACAAAAATATTTTTAAAACAAATAAATTTAAGAAAATAAGTTTTGTAATAATAATAATTTAAATTAGAATCTTATAATTATAAGTATACTATATTATATAATTAAAAAAATAATAATAATACAGTTTTAATGCTAAAACTAAAAAGTAAATATTGAATTACTAAAATATTGTTCTATACATTTTATTTAGATTTGGAGTTTTAATGAATCACAATTAAATTTGTTAGATCATGTGAGTTTCTGATATCTGAATTAGTTTTTATTTCACGTAAATATTAAAAATGATGAATAAATGAATAAAATGATATGAAAGAACAAAAATGAATGAATGATTATAAATGAATGAAAGAATAATAGGTTAAACGGCATTCTGACTGCTGAGGGATGTTAAGCGTACTAGCAATGCGAGACAATAAGGGTGGGGTCACGGCCATGTGACTTAAGAAATGATCATATCCACTGTATTAAAATGTGTAGTCGCTCCCTATTAAATTCTGACAAACTGTTTAATATATATTATTTTAACACTGTGTCATAATTAATAATTCTGATATCATTGAACTCACATTATTATTGCTAATGAATGTTGAACAATTTCATGTGACACTTAAAAGCATGAAGATTCAGTATTTGGGGAATAAAAAGTTCAAGTTTTTTTCATTTATTGAAATTGTTATTTGTTTTTTGTCTATTTTTAGAATAAATTCTTATATGGAATATTGATTTCATAGTTAAATTCTCTGAGAATTTATGTTAGAAAAATATTAGTTAGAAATATTTTAATAAATATATTTTAAATAAGTTTTATTTTATTTTAATGGTCATAACTCAGAATAAGAAAAGAATGTTAAGGAAAGATAAAAAAATCTTTGGTGAGTTTGGCCGGTCACGAACATTATAATTTAAAATGGGTCGTGACACATTCTCTTTATGATCATATAATTAAAAAAAATAAAATTATTAGAATATGGTCTTAAAATAGAGTAATTATTTAGTATTCTTGGAATGTTATATGCGAAGTTTCCGTGTTATACTTACTTAATATGATAGCGATAGATTTTATAATAAAAATATAATAATTTATTTTTGTTAAATAATTAAAAAATAAAAAATAATTTATATTATATAAATTATAATTATTTATTTATTAAAATATTATGCGTTAGTCTGGGATTACCAAATAATTTTCCCTAAATATGGATTGAATTGAGAAATCCATCTGGATTGGATTCGACGTCACAACCTCATCTCACGGCCTTCCGTCCTTCCCTCCTTCTGTCTCCGCTCTCTTGTACGATCCCTCCTAGCAGGTCTCTCTCTCTCTCTCTCTCTCTCTCTCTCTCTCCTTTCGAGTCGCCCTCCTAATCGAAACCTTACCTAACCCTAATTAAGCAATCGGATTAAGCTTCTATCCTTGGTTGTGGTGCACAGTGAGTGTTGGTTCAGTTCTATTGTTTAGAACTCAGTTCTGATGCTAAGTTCTGATGCTGTCCTTTGCTATATGCTGTTTTCAGAATACTGCGTAATCATTTTCGATTGATATGTATCTGAAATATTGCGATAGCAGTTTGGATGGATATATCTTGCTTTATAATTTGCTTATAAGTTTCTTGAATACCACATTTGCGATTGAATTCTCTGGAAAGATTGGGAGCAAAACTCGTTTCAGTTTAGTAAATGGGGCTCAATTATTTAGTAACTGTATAGACAATTATGGGCAATTGGAGAGACAGTCAGATGATCTCCATTAGGGATAACTTCTTTTGTATGGATTTTTTTTGGTCTTTTGTGAATTTCTTTCAATGTTAGCCCAAACATGCATACTATTTACATTTCTATCGTCAGGAGGAATAAAAAAAGTAAAGGTATTTTGCAAAGAAATGAAAAAAGTCGAAAAAAACGGAAAACATCATACTCAAAAGCTATGCCAAACACGAGTTATTCAGAAACATGTATTTTTGGACAGCCTGTGTTGCGTTTTCCACTTAAAATACTAGTTAGCTATTTTTAGTCAGATCAAGAAACCTGTTTTCACTGGATGCATTTCACTGCCCATGTATTGTTGATCCGTCCTTTTGTTAGAGGCTAGTTAGTTGTCTTGTTCAATTTATTATGTTTTGGATGCTATTGTGATATTGAAACTTTGAGTTACTATGTGACAGTTTATTGAAGCTTGTTGTGCTCTTCTATCAACTATGATCTACACAGCAATTGACACCTTCTACCTAACGGACGAGCAGCTACAGAATTCACCCTCCAGGAAAGATGGCATAGACGAAGCAACTGAAACAACCCTCAGAATCTATGGTTGTGACCTTATCCAAGAAAGCGGCATTTTACTCAGATTGTATCCTTCACATGTTGTTACTGCTGTTGTTATTTTGGTCATTGGTGTAATGGTATACAATACTTCCTGGGTTGCCTGAAACAAACTTGCCCAGCCCACGCCAATCAGGTGCTACTGAACTGACACCATAAATTCGTGTTATGGTCTTTTCAAATATTTGGGCAGTGTTTTCCTTTAATTCTATTCTCTACAGACCTCAGGCAGTAATGGCTACTGGTCAGGTTCTATTCCATCGCTTCTACTGCAAGAAATCATTTGCCCGCTTTAGCGTGAAGGTTTCGTCCTCTTTTTCTTTAATTGTCTAAAGTTTAATTGGAAACAACACTATATTGGCATGCTTTCTGATGGGAGATCCATCTTATTTACACACAGAGGGTTGCTGCTAGTTGTGTTTGGCTTGCATCAAAACTTGAGGAAAGTCCTAGAAAAGCAAGGCATGTTCTCATTGTTTTCCACAGAATGGAATGTAGAAGGGAGAACGTACCGATGCAGCATTTGGATACGTTTCCCAAGGTTATATTGGCTTCTCATTATGCTAGGATGTTGATGGATTCTGTTCTCTCAGAACATGAATATTTTTGCCTATTTAGTAACACAATAGATATTCAATTTCTTCTTTTCCCCTTCTTATCTCTTTTCTTTCCTTTTCTTTTGAGGATGATGTGTTCGCTTTTAGTAGATCAAATCACAGAGCCTGATGTGTCTTTTCTGAAATTAAAATTTAATCTTTGGATTGGATCTTGCCTTTTGACAGAAATATGCAGAGTTGAAGATGGACCTGAATAGAACAGAGAGGCATCTATTGAAGGAGATGGGTTTCATCTGCCATGTTGAGCATCCTCATAAATTTATATCAAACTACCTTGCAGCCCTTGAGACCCCCCTAGAACTGACACAAGAAGCTTGGAATCTTGCAAATGACAGGTAAGTCAGAATTATTAATCCACACATTCACGTATATATAATTGTAGCTATGTAAAATTAGGTCTGGTTCCCTCATTTAACCTGGTAGATTATATACTAAAACTCAACCCAATAAATCGGGCTGATGTTGATGGACTGTGCTCTATATCTTTTTTGTCCTATTAAATTGGTTTCACACGCCCATTTTACTTTCTAGAAACTGTAGAGCCTCATTAATAGTTAATTTGGAGCCTGTAATTCTGAAAATTAACATGTTCTGTGATGATTTGTGCCTTTTTATCTAAACTAAGACTGAAACTTATGATTCATGCTCGAGTTTGACTGTGACATGTTCTGGGTACTAAATAACGGCCGTTACGTAATGGATTGTCCGTTACGTAACGGTATCTTGACCTGCCGATCACGTTACGCTTTAGTGTAGCGGTTGCACGAAGAATTCCCGCTGTATCGACCGTTACTCCCGTTACGTAACGGGTATCAGTCGAGTATTGGCTTGTAACGGTCGTTACAGTCGATATGGGCCCCCCTGCGACACAACGACAACTGAACTTACCTTTTTTCTTTTTCTTTTGTCATCTTCGAACTCGTTTGTTTCGCCTCTTCGGAACTTGTTTTGTCTCTTCCAAACTCATCTTTCTCTTCGATTTTAGTTCGGATCTAGGGTTCCAGCTCCGATTTGGATTGTCGATCATGTGTTGGAGTTCGGATCTAGGGTTCCAAACTTCTAGCGTTGCCGTCGGGTTCGATTGAAGTTTTTCGTCGAGTTCGATTGGAGTTTGACACTGTTGCTGCTAGTGCGCTGTTGCAATTTGGATCGTCGAGTTCGATTGGTGCTGCCGCTTGTGCGCTGTTACGATTTGGAGACTTGGTTTCAATTTGCTGAATCTCTCAAGGCTGTGTTTGTGTGTGGACAGATTTGCCTCATTTATTTTTTTCAATTTGTAAGTTTTTTTATTATTTTAATTAGTATTTAAATTCCTATTATAATTTTTATTTATATTTTTATCTTATTTTTTTAATTATTTTTTTCAATTTATCATCTTATAATTTATTTTTATTACTGTATGTAATAATTAAATTATATATATACTTTACCTCATTTATATTATATAAAGTAATATAAATATTTATTATTTAGTATAATATTTTTTATTTAAGTTGAGTTAAACATTTATTATTTAGTATTTATAATATCATAGATACTTAGTGAAATTCTTTTACCATACAACAATATCGTATTTTTTTAATTTTAAAAACAACATAAATTCTAGAAAATATATTTTTTGTGTCCAAATAGCAATTAAAAACAACTACAAATATTTATGTTGTAATAAATAAAGCTAGAATGTGTATCAATGAGTTTTATGCCATTTGTTAGCGTTTGAAAAAAATTCATATCCGCGACGCTTGATTCTCGTTACAAGTTGACCGATACGTCTGATTCCCGCTACACACAACCGTGGTCGTTACGCCGGCCGATACCACGATTTAAAACCTTGGACACATCATGCAAATAATGCTAGAAGATTTTCCTATACTGAGGCTATTCATCTCAACACCCTAACCATGTGAAGTGGTCGTTTTAATTTAGAATTATATATTTATTGATTAATCTCTAGTGATGTGTTGCCAATATCTCACCCTTTGGGTTCTTTATGTGTATTGACTTTTCGGTAGTTTTGCGTGTGCGTGCACAAGCAAGAAAGCTCTATTTTGGTTTTGAACAACTGCTTTAGTGTAGAAGCACAGGTACTTTTTATCTGCTTATTTTCTGCCGAGGTTCTTGCATTGGGGTTGCTTGAAACTGAGGGAAATCTCATAGACAGTTTGCTAAACTGAAAGCTGTACATTGCAAATTTTAGTGCTAGAAGTAGCATTGAAGATTGTGGGTAGATTTACTTCAATCTGCTTGTCTGATTATGCTATTGGCCTCCTTTTGTAACACTAAAGTAAATTGGGAAGCAGTAGTGGAATAGTTTAAAGGGTTCCTAAGGTGGAAGTATAACTTTTGATGGTTTGTAGTAGGGGTGTAAGTATAACCGAGTGCCCCGAACCGACCGTCCAAATCGACCGATTAAGTTGGAGTTTGATCTGTTTTCAATTCAATTCAGTCGGTTCGTTTTTTTTTTCCTAATAAATATTTTGTATTTTTTGGTTTGGTTTTCAGTTAAGCATTAATTTTCACCATAATGCACCGAACCGACCGATGCCATTAACATTCTAATCATAGGCATTCATCCTTATTCTAATTCTTCCACCGTAGTTGTCCGCGTAGGAAGGTTGCTTCAGAAAATCATTTTTGGAGGCTTGCCCCAAGTCCTCAGAATCCCTTACTCACTCTCTGTCCATTCCTCTCATTCAAGCATTCTCTCTCTCTCTCTCTCTCTCTCTCTCTCTCTCTCTCTCTCTCCTTTGGGGCATCGCTGACTCTCAATCTCTCAGTTTGTACTCCAACGTTCAATTCTCGATTACGGCCAACTCTCAATCTATTCATTTTAAAGGCATTCTGGTCTCCGCCTTTTTCTTTTTGTGAAAACTTGACTTTTATGAAATTTATGTCCAGTGTTTGTGTATATGTATGCGACTGCAGTTTGATCATTCCTAGCTTACCCATATTGCATATGTTTTCTTTCAACAAGAGTGGCTAATTGTTGACAAAGCACTAGAGGAGTTGATGGATATGGGAGTGTGTTGGAGCCAGGGTCAACATGGCCCAATCAACCAAATCGAACTGCAAGAAGGTTCATGCGGTTGGTGAGTATTTTGGCTTAAAAACTGACTGAACCGAACCGCTTACCCTCCTAATTTGTTGACATTCTATTATCTTTATTTTTGTTTAACACTTCAATTGGGTGGGGAAAAAGCTAAAGAAGCTGTGCTGTTGCGGTATGAATGATTACATGGTGCTTTTGGAGAAGTAGTCATGTATCAATTGGTGCGCTGGAGTACAACATGTTTTGACATTTATGCAGGGACCTATCTTGTCAATATCTTATGATACACGATACGTATCTCACGATTTAATGCATTACAAAGGTAAATCGATTCGTATCACATATCATATCTTATATTAAATGCATCTTATGATACTAATATGATTCATGGTGCAATATGTGATACATGGTAATTGATGCGATACATATGATATATTAATATTTAATTTTTCTTCTTGTATCATCAAACCGTCACCCATTAATACAACACCAACATTATTTGATTCCAAATTCAGGGCTTTTAGATAATTTGTAAAAGTAAATATTATTGATAAGGTTTGCATTATTATCATATTTAGAGTATTATTTCTTTAATATTTGTCTGCCTTCGTAAATATTTGTTCATCTAGTATTAAATATATTACGACATTGATTTATGGGCACTTACATTGCTATATTTTCTATTATGAGCAAACTGGTTGAGAACTTTAAAGTTGTCCATTAAAATTTTTAAACTTAGATGATATGTTAAAACAATACAAAGAACTTAATATGTACGGTAAATCTGATTTTAGTTATAGTAATGCATATAATTGTGATATTTTTTGTTGTATTTCATAAGTGCTAAGTAATAATTCACACATATTTTTATTTTTGAGAATTTCAATTAATTTACATTATTTAACGTCTTATTTTGTAAGATGTTTGTATTATATTATATTAAATATACATATTTATGTAATAGTTTCTCAAAGGGTTGGAGTAGTCGTTTAGAGATGGAAGGATGGGGTTTTAAAGCTTACAAAGGGCAAAAAATTAAGGAGAGAAAGAAAAAACAAGAATCATGTAGGAAAAAATCCAAGAGTTCTCTAGTCGTCATCACACTTATGGTGAGGTTTGCATAGCATATACCAAAGAGATTTGAAATAGTTAAAAATTATCTAAACTGATTTCCATTGAATCAAAGCATCAACGGTTATGTAGGGGGTGCTTGGCATTGCTGAAATAAATAATTTATAGATTGTAGTTTGTAGTAGAAGTTATGAGTGCTTGGTAAATGTGTTAATTTGTAGTTGAAATAGTAGAAAATATAGTTATAACTTATAGCAAATGTTACAAGTGTTTGGAAAAGATTGTTGCTTATTGCTAAAATTAATAGCAGAAAGCGAAAAACTGGCTTAAAAAGTTTTGCCAAACTCCCACATAGACTTCTAAGGATTACTAATCGTGATGAGATTATGACCCCAAAATCTAATACTAAAGTCTTCGTCTGAAATTCATCAAAAATAACTTGAAACCAATAATACCCACACAAAGGCCATATGACATGTCTTACCCATCCTGTCTGCTAAACACAGGGAAAGCTAACTAGCGCTATCTGAACCTAAAATAAACACAAAATGGAGCCCTTGCTAAGATTAGAAACTTGGATATGCAAGGTGTTGAGTGAGCTGAAAAAATAATTTTCCCCCATGTCTTAACTTCATCTTCCCAGAGCCTCTTATGGATTTCATCAGTTTTTGTCAAATGTTTTTGTTTTTCTGTTATGTCACCTTTATAAGGTGACTATGTGAGTTTTGCAATGGATTACATTGAACAAGGATGTGACCGTATGAGGTTGTCTTAGATTGTGAAAAGGTCCAGCAATTTAGGATGTGTGATGTTTAGAAAGGTGGTTTGTGTTTTGGATCCAGCATGGATCTTTTTGAAATTGTTAATCAAGTGACTGATGTGAGAAGGGACAGGGATAGCATTGAGGAGGGACAGGGATAGCATAAAATTTGTGAGGATGTATTTTTGAAGATGGGGAGAATTGAAGAAAATTCATGTTACAAATTGATGAGTTTTTACTTGACCTATATCTCCGGGAAGGGAATTATGGGAACCAATGCTCTTTTAGAGGTGACATCCTTTATTTTCTTCTCCCTTCATTT
>JAOTRH010137918.1:3870-13931 GCA_034768845.1 Heliamphora exappendiculata | reverse complement strand
CAGAAACGTTTCCGCGCCGTTTGCTTGCTGCAGCGGAACAGGACTCGATCACGATTTTTCGAACCGAGGCAATCGCGCTGATATTTGCTGCAGCCGTCACAAGCTTGGCAGTTTCGACATCCGTACTTGATTCCTGGCGACATGTCGCGGGAATTGTAATCGTCCTTGGGTTGACGTCGTTCGGTCTCGTCGTAACGCGGATGTTGGCAATGCGTTTCTTGCAACAATGCTGGAAACGATGTTACACCGACAAGCGATATTTTATGTTCGGTACGCTGATTCGGGGTGAGCGTTGGATCAATCGAACAGTTTTTTTTAGTCGACTGCAATCGTCCGCGATCTTCATTGGCGGAATGGGATTCGCAGCGCATTTCTGGAAGTCGCAGCATCTTCTTGTCGCAGCATTGATGGCGATCTTTGCGTGTAGCTCCTTGTCCATTTGGCGAAAATCGAGTGCGTTTGCACGACATGTCCGACTGCTTAAAATCAGCTTGCGTAACCGAATGCGCGACGGATTGCAACTTGTGGATTCTCTGAGTGAAATAGCGGAAGCTGAACGCAAAAGATGCGTTGACTTCATAAAACACGAGGTCCGAATCCAGCCTTACGATGAACAACACATTCCGGGAGATAATCCACTCGGGCTAAAGCCTGGAGCTTTCGATGTGCATGAATTCGATCGCACATTCAGCGCTTACGCACCGGGACGCGATTATTTGACCGCCTATGATTTCGCCCGCATGCGAGAAGGAAATGATCGACGGGATGCTAAAGATGGGAGGGGGTTCTGGTTGACGCGTCGCTTCCGCAGAATGGCTGTCAAGTCGCGTACCAAGGCATTGTTGATGAATTTCGCAGACTGCGTTGTCGAGGAGGATCACAAGCTTGTGCCGGCCGTCAGCCGTAAAGTACTACTGCGATTTTACAAGGGAGTGGCTCAGTTCGATCTTTTGCGCGAACACAATCTACAAAACCACGATCAATGTTCCCTGTCCGCGTAAAACGACAGCTTGGCGGCATGAGACACTTGTGCGCATCACATGAGACACTTTTGCGCATCATTTTAATCTTCCGCGACAGTCGCGTGCGTTCCGATAACGAGATCCTTTCTGAGCAGCTATTTCGCCGGAGTCGCACCTTGAACTCCCTCCTTCTTTGATTCCAACGAGGTCGAGATGACTAGCATTCCGCGCCGCCACTTGATTGATATAACTTCAGGGCACTTTTCACGGGAAGACGGCCAAGCAAATCTGGACGAACTCTCGAAGTGGATGGCGGATCAGCCGGCGCAATCGCCGTTAGCGATCTACGTGCATGGGGGGCTGATCGATGTTAAATGGGGGGAAGAGACAGCAGAATTGCTTTACGGAGATTACGTTACCGCCAATTCCTTGCCCTCATTTTTTATCTGGCGAACTGACCTCAGGACAACATTTACTAGCCGATTGGCAGAATTAGCCAGCGATCGCGTTTTGTGGGATTTGGTATGTGCCGTAGGGCGTCTCGCAATTGCTGCCATTGGCGCTGTGGCTGGCGCGAAAGATGGCGACTTCTCGCCAGAGCTGACCCTCAGCCCCAGAGAGCTACTAGATTTGGACGGTGAGGCGCTTGCCAGTAAGTTTGAGAGCCATTTACCCGAACATATCGCAACGGAGGAACCACTCGAGGCAACACTCCAAAGCTGGGCGGAACGTAAGCTCAAAGACGACGAAAGATTGCAACAGTCACAGCGCGGGATCGCGCTCGCCCGACTTGGCGACTCGCAGGGAGAACGGGGCGGATTCGGCGACGCGACCGAAGTAGAATCGAAACTCGATCAACACGTAGTCGAGCAAATCATCGCGGAAGGACGAGAATCCGCAGAGACGCGTTCCAGCGGATTATTCTGGACGCTGATCCGTTATGGCGCCGAAATTGTCGTGAAAGTAGTCCATCGGTTTGCGACAGGCCGAGACCACGGGATTTACGAAACAGTCGTTGAAGAAACCTTGAGGAAATGCTACGCGGATCGACTTGGCAGGTTGACGTGGGATTCCATGAAGAAGAATGCCGCAAAACCGTTTGACGCGTCGAAGAGTGGCAGTGGCTTGGAATGCCTTCGCCATCTCGGCGATCAATTTGCCAAACGGCGTGTCGTGCTTATTGGCCACAGCGCTGGATCAATCTTCATCCTCCATTTGCTCAACTCGCTCGATTCGATGATGCCGGAAGGAACTAAGGTCGACATCGTGCTTTTGGCGCCGGCCTGCACGTACGGGATTTTCCATGAGCACCTTGACGTCATTCGCAATCGAGTGAACCGTTTGCGAGTCTTCGGCTTGAAAGACGACGTAGAGCGGCGCTACTGGGAGGTGACAGGGCTCTTTCGGGGATCTCTGCTCTATATGGTGTCCGGGATGATGGAGGAGGAAGTTGATGAACCTCTACTGGGCATGGAGCGGTATTTGAAGAATAAGACGACGTACGCTGCGATAGACGCAGTAGCAGACGTGAGCAAGTATTTGACCGATTTCGTCTGGGGACCACTGAATGAAGGTGATGTCAACGACGCAGAAGGTCGACGAACAGCGGCAGCAAAGCACGGTGCATTTGAACGTGACACCGTGACTCGTGAAAGCATTCAATACATCTTGAAGAACGGTATTAAATGACAACACCTCCTGAGCAAGAGCCGTCTTTGGAAGACTATGCGATTGTCGTGGGCATCAATCGCTATCTGAAACTGAGTTCGTTGAAAGGTGCCCGCAGAGATGCATGGAACTTTCAAAAATGGCTTACGACCGAGAGGCCCAAAGGCGCAGGCCTGAGTGGAGCTAGAATTTTTCCCTGTACTTTGTTTCGCTCCAATCGCCATGAGCCCAACAAAGAGCAGCTGGATCTGCAATTCCGCGAAATCATGCAGGACTTTGAAAAGAGTCGCCGAAAACATCTCGGCCGCCGGCTTTATATTTTTCTCTCAGGACATGGCGTTGCCCACGTCAAAGACCCCGAACAGACCGCGCTGTTACTCGCAAACGCGGATCGGAATTACACGAAGTATCTCGTGGGAAGGCGGTACGCGGAAGCCTTTTCCTATCGAGGTATTTTCCAAGAAGTCGTTCTCTTCATGGATTGTTGTCGAGACGTGGACTGGGATTTATCTGATCCGGAATGCCCCTTCCCCTACAAACTCGAGGAGAGTCTTGCCGGCAAGGGCAGACGCTTCTATGGCTATGCCGCCAAGATCGCCAGAAAGTCGCGAGAGCGGGAAATCAGTGGAAAGTACCAGGGGGTCTTTACGCGAGCGTTGCTGGATGGGTTAAACGGTGCCGCTGCGGACGACAATGGTCAGATCACGACATTAAGCCTGAAGTCGTATCTGCAGTGGCGGATTAAGGAACTTTGCGGCGAGCTACAGGCTCCCGATTTTGGCAAAGAAGACCATTTGGTGATCAGCGACGGACATGATGTTCCACGAATGACAGTCCGAATACATGCGAAAACTCGGAAACTGGACGATTTTGTCATTCTCAATAGTTTTCATACTCGCGTGTACGACGCAAATGTGACATGTGTCTCCGAGAACGTCTACGACGTGACACTACGACCAGGCCAAGCGTACATTATTGGAATCCCAAACCCAGCCGGAACACCTTCTTATCAACCACTGAATGACGACGGGCAACCGATCATCGATGTGGGCACAGAGCAGCTTCAAGATGTTACCATCTAGCACCTTCGATCACGCCACTCTCATCGTAAAAGCGGATGATCCCGCAACTCAAATCCAAATTCTGGATGGGACTCACCAACCTATCGACCAAGAATTGAGACTCGGGACTGCGAGCAAGTCAGTACCTGGGGGGATTTATCGAGTCCGGTTTCGGAGCGGCCGCCGATTTGCAGATCAGCTTGTCAGCATCCAGGCAGGACAGTCTCGAACAGTTCGTCAATCGCACATTATTCAATTCCACAGCGCCGCGCCGTTGCCTGGCTCGATTGAATTTGATTCGGACCAGTTCACGGCTGCTGCTGATTTAGCCAACAGCGCAGCTCAAAATATCGGATTTGAGAAGTGTGACAGTGAACTGATGGTTTTCATTCGGGAACTGAATGGCGATCAGAACGCTGACCCCGCACGGTTTCTGTCACTTCATCAGGTCGATGGTGATCAGATTTGCCGAATTTCAAATGTTGGAACGCGTGATCCTGTCCATGGATGGAGGGGCGCTCTGCTATCCTTACCTTCTAGCGCTTACTGTTTTCGCGTCAAAGAGGAAGACGGCAGGTACCGCGAGCGCGTGATAACAACGCACCCGGGCTGGCAGACTCAGGCGTACTTCGCGACGACAGACCAACTTGTCGATCTTAGAGACTTGGCGTGTCTATTGATTCCGAACGATTGCCGTGAAATTGATTTGAACGATCCACGATGGCAACTGGCGGAAAAAACATTGCGTGCCGTCGAACAACCAGAATTGGTGGCGACCCTCGACACACTTAACTTGCTGACGGAGGAAGCCGAGAAGAACCCAATGCTTGGAATTTATGCGGCTCATCTGTACTTTCGCAGCCCGAATGCGAACATCGCCCCCCTGATTCGCCTTCTGGAAACACAGTTAAACGAGGGTGTTCAATTTACGCTCAGAGATCTGCCGGACCGCCGAGCACTGCTGGCTGCGTTGACACTCAAGCAATCGAATACAAAAACTTCGTTTCCAGTCTTTAGCGAGCCTCTCGAGGTGCCTCCGCTCTTGTCGGAAAGCTGGAAACTGCTTGTTCAAGCTTGTAAGCAACCGTCTGTTCGGATTAGTGAAAAATCGCTTCTCGGACGGATCTGGCGAATCTCCTGTACCGGCACTGGCTTGGTTTGGGGTGAGGGCCAGACGACGCCTGAGTCTCGAGAGAACATCACGATTTCGGGAGAAGCCGAGGAAGCAGTGACGTTCGAGAGATTCTCAAGAGAATTGAAATTCCTTTTCAACGAACTGGGCGATAGTTCCAAATTGCCCGTACGCATTGAGAATGCCAGACCTACGTTAACATCGTTGGAAGAGATCATTCTTCGAACGATATTCCCGAACGTTGATCCGGAAATGCAAGAGTTTCTACAAGGGATTCCCTGGGCGCGGGACTTTGCTAACCGCCTTTCGGAAGTGAGTTCCCCAGACCGCCTTTACGATCAAGTGAACCTGCCTTTGCAGACAATCAGCCGCGCCATGCAGGGGATCATCGAGAAGCTCCAGCTCCCTGTCTGGATCCTGCTGCTGGGAAAACTTGTGGAAACCAAAGAACTTCAAAAGGTTCTTCGCGGCCCTCATTCTGCTTGCCAGAAGGTGATCCCGTTCGATGATTTCTTCCAGGAAGTGATCAAGCACGCGCTAAAGTCCAGCAAGCCATTTCAAGGGAAGTCGAGCAGACATTTGATCAGCTGGCTGCGTGGAATTGGCTGCAACGTTATGAAACAGCAACTAGAGCAATCACGCCGATCGAGGTTGCTCCCACTCGCTCCCGAGTACGTTCGCGTTCCCGGTGAATCCACCGACCCGATCAAAGCTGCTGAGTCTAGGGAAGGCCTCGAGGAACTGACTGCAATGTTGAGCAAAATCTCTGAACAGGAACGACGATGGTTGTTCGCCAGATTCGTCGACAAGCAGCCGTGGGCGGACATTGCCAAGTCCGAAGGTATTGCAGCAAATACGCTTCGGATGCGAGTAAGGCGACTGACCGAACGCCTTTCCAGTGATTCGAGCGGCGAAGGCCGGGATTCGTAGTCAGTGGTGCAGATTCTCTCTCGCGGTAGAAACGGCAGGGGCCCTTCATCTCCCTCACGGATTGCTTCTCGAAGCCACGATTTGAGCAGGAACACGAGGCTGCGATGGAATTTCAAAAATCCGTGTGCGATTCTGTGTGAAAGTCGGAATCTTAATAACGAAATGCACCGCGATTCAATTCTTTCACGCATGTAGATTGAAGGAAACACAGAAATGACAGACACTTACGCCTCTGAAGTCGAAGATAAAACGGCGGAAGCCCTGATTCAGCTCTCGGAAGTCATCGACAAATTTGGATTCGATTCGCGTGAAGTGAAGGTTTTTGTGGAGCAAAATCGGAGCCTACCTGAGTTTGAAGTGCTCGCAGCCGAAACACTCAGGCTTGAACGCCAGTTCGTGCGTCCTTGGGCGCAATCGCGAGGCTCAACTTCGCGACTCGTCCGTCCAAACGTGCTGAGCCATGGGATTGCTGCGGTTCTTGCGTTTGCTCTAGGTGTCATCGCAGGGCCAGCAGCTTTATTGCCCCACTATGCGGGCAACCAGCAGATCAACCAGATCAGATTGAAACAGGCAGAATCCTCAACCCCGCAGGTTGCGAATACGACAAATGAACACATCGCGGATTCAATTCACAGCCCTGTTTCGTACAATGTCGAAAATTGGAATCTTACCACAGGGGAACTGGTTGGGAACTTCTGTCGGTCTCTGTCCGAAGGTCCTCTGAAAAGTGATGCCCGAACCACCAGTGAATCTGTGACATGGTACAAGATCGCGAAACGTCAGTATCTGTTTGGTAAGCAGACTTTGAAACTGACTAATGACTCTGAGGACGACGTTTCAACAAAAATATCGAAACTGAATCTTCCAATTGAGTGGTACGCTGACGCCATTAGGCTCGAAGATGACCCCCATCTGACGAAGTTGTTGGCCCGGCTGGCGAGCAAGATCTACGAATCTAAGGCTCCGGTCAATACAACGGCACCCGCTGAATCTTTCAATGCGGTCATCGCGCCGGCCATCTCTGCAGCAGTTCTTGCGAATCCATAGGCAATTCCATCGTATTGAGTCTCCGGTGTCGAAATTGACATCGTTGCTCCAACAAGAATGGAGTCTAGACTGATAGAGGAAAGATTTCGTCGCTCGCCTGAACGATCGAACACAATCCGCTGGAAGAAATCAACCGCCACCCAACACTTTGACATGCCGAATCACAGGGTCGATTTTCGGGTTGGTTTTCTTTATCAAAAAGGGGGGCACAGTGAGCGAAGGAAGAGGAATTCAAAGCATTCACCGACCCGGAACGCGGTGAACTGGCATCGCTTTTCGCCACGGTCATTGACGACATGGATTCAGCATGATTCTATTCGGATTTTGCGACCATTGGATGCAGTGCGATCAGCCCCACGAGCATATTACCAGCTGCGAGAGACGTCATTTTGGATTGAAGATGAGACTCATTTGAGCCGGTGAAAGCGTGTCAGCGGTCTCAAGCGGGTCGACATAGTCCCATCTGGGGCCGTGCCTCAATTTGTCCCAGGCTGCATCGACATCGTCTTGCTGTGCTTGGGACAGCGTCCATGTGAGTGGCGGCGTCACGACCTTCGGATTCTGACTTTCCGATGAATTGGGAGGGTCTACGTACAATTCAAATCGAAACTGCACGGACATCACAGGGACCGAACGCCCCTTAATATCTCGTTGCTTCTTGATTTCCTCATCATACACTTCGAACATTTTGGATCGGATTGACGGAGCGCCTTCCGACATTACGCTGGTAATTTCGTTCGTTTCAACACCAGCCTGTTGGAGAAAAGTCGTTGCCTTCGATTGAACGCTTTGAATGGCAGCGTCGTTCATTCCATTTGCGGCGGCCACCTTCATCTTTCCGGTATCGATTGGGTTCAGTCGCAAGATTGCCTTTTGGGCTGAAACAAATTGCTTGTGAAAAGCGGGTGCTCCTGCCTGCAACAATCGCATTTCTAATTCACCGCGTTCCGCTTGCGTGGAAACGCGAGTGGCATGCATTGCTGCCGTTGGCCCATAGACGGCACTTGTGTAGCCGGTGTTATCTTTCGCGACGTCGGCCGCAGTTTTAGGAAACGGTTCAATGCGGACCACGAGAACCTGATCGAACGGGACCGTTCTGTTCGTGTGCTGATAATAATCCAGAAGATCCTTCAGCGATCGAATCGCCGTCACGAGACCAGGGTTGTCCGCATATCCGCCGTCACAAAAATGCAGGTGCAGTCGTTTCTCTAAGTTAGTCGGCTGGGACAACCGGCGTTGGATGAGAGAAAATAGCCCGAAGTCCTGTGATGGACAGGGGCGAGCCACAGGAGTAACGTACGAAAACGTCGCTGACAAACGTGCTGCTGTGGAAATACGAAGGTTCGCGCGAGCCCCGGCATCAGGATGTTTTCGCTGATTTCCGACAAGACATGCATCGTAGAAATCAAGAAAATCGATTGGCCTTGAGACGAACTGGTGACCCGGCGTGTCCAAGGCTTTGTTACGCTCGGCAGCAGTCGGTATATCCTTAACCAACGGCCATTCGAGGGAATTTTCCTGCTCGACGACGTCCACGTGTAGTGGTGAGATCTGCACGCGTTGGCCGGTTTCCACGCAAGTAGCGTTGAACATGATTGGTGGAATTTTGTGACTCTTGATCAGCGGAATCAGATCCCGCACAGTGACTTCCCGCATGGCACTACGGTCATTTTTCCCGGGGCGTCCCATCTGATTCCACCACCACGACTCCAAAGCCCATGCTCGATCAGTTAACGGCGGCGCTGCGGCTGGGGCGATTGCCCGGACAAAATCGGGGAAAGCCAGCCCCCAACTGACGGCTTCCAAAGAAGCAACCCGAGCCGATTTTTCTATCGTTGTTTTTGCTTCGCTGGTCAATGGCTCACTGAACGAACCTCGGTGGCCCACATATTGCATGGCTCCGACGCTACCACCCGACACCGAACTGATGAGCCCAATTGAGCGGCTGAAACCAGGAAGCTCTTTATCGAGTTCGGTGAGAACTTTGGTTGCCCAGGCCTCCGCCTGAATACCACCGCCCGACGCTGTAACGACCACCAAAGTCTTCTTCCCGTCAATTTCGGGAAATGGCCACTTCTCCAGTACATCGGCCCAATAGAGCTGCTCAAGTTCCGATTCCTGTAACGCTGGGCCTTGACTGGCTACCACATATGCGTTGGATTCATCTGGGGCCATTTCCTTCGAGTGGTCCTGTAGTCGCCGCGGCTTGACATCCACTTCGAAATAATGATCCGATGCTCCCAACCAAAAGCATCCCAATACATAGATAGCGGCAAATACAACTGGCGGCAGGCCAAACCGATCCAACCAATACGCAAGGCCGGACATAAAGAATCCGATCAAGAAGAGCAACAATACTGCGTAAAACGCAATTGGCCAGTCAAGGCGTGCCCATCCGGTGTTCCACCATATTCCGTAGGTATAATTGATCAAGTAGCAGAAGGCAGTGAATGCGATTAGAATGATATTTTGTGCTTGGCCAGCCAATAGAATACCCGTGTCCTTGTCGGTATACCCTGGCCCTTCCATCCATTTTGAGAATCCTGTTTTCCGAGTTCCAAACAGCCAAGCCGACCACGAACGTATTCTTGTGGGCGGTCCAATTCGCTTGGGAACAACGAACTCGAACGGAAGGATTCCCGATTCGGCAGTCTCATCCACACCGCCAAGCACGAGCCTTTGCAAGACGGCTACAACCCAAGAAACGAAAACGGCGAGCACAACACCGACTGCCATGCCTTGAAGTATCGACTCTGTGGGTTGATTGTCTGAATTGGCACTTGCTACGCAAAATCCTGGCAGGACTAGACTGAGGGCAAACCATGCTGCGAACTGCCACATCGACCAGCATTTCCTTGGTTCACCAAGCGTAAACTGAAACGATAACGCTTTTACGGTGTCGATTTGAGAATCATCCACATCCGCCAAAAGCATTTTCCGGTCAGCAAATCGCGCCGGACCATTCAATCTAATTAGCTGCATTTCAGCGAGCCCGACACCGACCGTGAAGAAACTCATCATCGTGGTCACCAGAATGTCGAAATATCCAGGCCTCACGATTAACACAGCAGATAGCATGTAAGGCGCACACCAGGCCGCGACGCCGAGTGCCGCTGGCGCGGCACACAGCAACAGACAATATCGGTAACGCATCAAGGTGATGCCAAGATTTAAAACAGGTCGAATTGGCTTCCACCGGTAGAGGCAAAACAGACCTGCAATGATCGCAAGAAACAGCGCCATCATGACCATCGTTTGCAT
>JAOTRH010137888.1:0-13932 GCA_034768845.1 Heliamphora exappendiculata | reverse complement strand
GAGAGTGGTTTCTAGGGGTGAGGGTGATTTTGGGGTTTGGGGGTGGTTTTTTGGGGATGAGGTGGTTTTGAGGGTGGCTTGGGGGTAGGAATGGTGGTTTCCATTAAATATTTTAACGATGAGGCTTAATTGATGTTAAAATTAAAACCTCAGGGGAGGTTAATGATATTTTTGAAACCACAGGGGAGGTGGTTGATGATTTGCTAAATCTCAGGGGAGGTCAGTGTAATTTACCCTAAAATATTTTATCAAAACATAATGTACGACTTACGTTAAACGAACGGCTCAATTAAGGTTCATTCGAGATTTAAACAAGCTTTTAACGAATCTAACGCAAGTAATTAATTCTCATAGCTCAATTTAGTAAGCCTAAGCTATTCAAAGTTGCTTCATGAATCATGATTAAGGTTCATTCGAGATTTAATTCAAAAGAGAAATTGTGCGCGGTACAAACTGAAGGTCTGTTCGGCACAATCAGGGCCCAGCTAATTGGCCCAGTACTGAAGACCCTGAACAAAAAATGGGCCAAGCTCCTCGCCGCCAAACTTACTGGAAGTTTCTTTCTCCTCCGCCGAACTCCTGCAACCACCAAGAACACCGTTAGTGCCTTCCGGCCTGGTATGACTGGGAGGCACTCCGACACTCAATTTAGATATCTCTCAGGGAGGTTTCTAGTCAAGAACTTGGGCTAAGAATTGCCTACCTGTGATTTGAGAGTGTCTTCCTTTATAGAGGGGTCGAAACCCCATGAGGCTGAATCCTCATGGGATTCTGCCTCTGGATTCTTTAGAGTAGATCCGATTTTGATTTGTTTCCATCCGGCCAGATTTGTTCCCATCGTATCAGGGATGGAAACTATCTAAGCCATTCCTTCTGTCAGGGCCGCCATGGGCTTTATCCGGTGCGGGCTGCCCCCTTTTTGGGGTGGGCCGAACTGGTGTAGCCTGAGCAACTGGTGGTCCGGACCTCTTTGAGTACTGGAGCAGTCTGCTTTGGGCTGACCTCCATAGTGGGACTTTGGTCCCTATGTATTTGGGCTGGGCTTGGGGCCCATAGCATTTATCTGCCTCCAACTGCCCCCCGGCACTGGTTTTTGCTCGGCTTGAATTTGCTCGGTAAAGATCCAGAGCTCACATTTTGTTTGGTTGACGGCCGATGTTGTGCGATTTGAGATCGGTAGTGTCGTTTGGGTCGTAGTTGGGTGTTGAAGTCCCAACGGTGCTCCTCTATTTCTGCCCTTTGGAATCCCCTTATGAATGATGGAGGTTGTCCTCGAGCCTTATATTTGCTTACGTGGCGCGCTCTGATTGGCGCGTGGGACGGCGACAGATGTCAAGTCAGTAATTATTCGCATCGTTTCAAACGTACAGCGTATTAAATGCGCCTATCGTTTCAAAACGATGGGTATAAAAGCCTGGAGAGCCGCCATTTCTTTTCTTTTTACCGTTTTAATCTCCTTCTACGACCCTCCCTCTGCGACTTCTGTCGAATTTGAACCTTCACTCCGGCGAATTTGAACCTCCACTCCGGCGAAGAGTTTCCCAGATTTTCGGGGATTGGCAACCCTTTCCAGAGATTTGTAAGCACTTTTCCTTCCCTTTTCACTGCTCTTTTTAGTCTCTTTGAGGCTAGTTTGCCCTTCTTCCCCCCTTCTTTTTGTTTTTCTTTCAAATGGGCAAACAGAGAAAATTGGTATTGACATTGGCGGCTATGGAGGCTTTCCGGCGCCGGTACCAAATTCCAGGTGACGTTGGCCTCACTCTGGTGAATGCCGGTGACTCGCGCGAAGGAGATTGGGAAACACTCCCCCTCTCGCTGGTAGCGATAGTGGAGGGGGAGTTCAGTTCCCTCTTCATCCCTTACTTCGCTGTGTACTTCGGCATTACCGGGTAAGCCCCATGCAGGTCTCCTCTAACGTGTTTAGAGTATTTATGGGGGTTGTAGAACTAAACCATATCTTAGGTACCAATCTCGGTATCTGGGATATTGCTTATTGCTATAACATGGTCAAACACTCCTCTGGTTCTTACTACCTCAAGGCCAAGAGGGTAGCTGAAAAGCTTGTGATTGAACTACCGGACTTCGGTAAGGACGTGGATGATGACTTCATCTACATGATCGGGAACTTCGAGTTCGGTCCCAGAGAAGTGCAGGACATCTTCACCGTGCCCCGGAGGGACTGCCCCGGCCCTGGTAGCTTCATTCACCAACTGTTTGTCTTTATGTTTTACTCAGCTATTAGCCTTCTACCCCTTTTCTAATGCTTCTATTTATGTTCTTTTGTTCGGCACAGGTGAGATCGCCAATAGCCAAGCACGATGGCCTCTCCCAGGAGTTCATTTAGACGATCTCGCGAAGGTTTGGTCTGGGGCGTGTAGCCCATATTCTGTTGAAGTACATACCCACCTTCCGTAGTTTCATCCGACCAAGCACATCTGGTGTTTAGATTGCCGGACTAGCTTCCGAGCCAGCGGACCTTCCCGAAGCGGTGGTTTTACCATTTACCAAGGCAGAGAGGCAAGTGATGGTTTCCCAGCCGCCGCTTCTCCAAGACATACCTGAGCCATCGTCGCCAAGTTACACCTTTTCTATTTCATCAACATCTTCTTCCTCCATTGATTTTTCCGTATTCGAAGAGCTTGATGAGATGGCGTTGAAGAAGGCCCCCATCGCCGATCTCAACCAATTCCTCACCCTTGGGGGTTCCAAAAGGAAGGTGACCTCAGTGTCTACTGCTCCGGCCAGCCTTGCAGCCGAGCTCACGAAGGAGGCTGCCCAAATTTCGAAGGTGGCTTCTCCTCCTCCTCAGAAGAAACTTAAAAGGCCTGGAGGTTCGCCTCCCAAGGAGAAGGGCAAGGAGAAGGAGATGAGGAAGGAGAAGGAGAAAGGGAAGGAGCAGAAGGAGAAGGAACGGAGGGATAAGGGGAAGGCGATAGCCGAGCCCTCCGGGGGTGCCAAGACATGGTCCCCCGAGCTCAAGAGGAGTGATCGGATCATTACCGTGGAGGACAAAGCAAAGTACCCGAACACTGCCCTGGGGCTATCAAAGGCCCTCATGCTGCCCGGTGACGTGGAGGAAATCCAGAGGCTTCCCCACGAGCAACTAGTCAAGTCCTCCATCCGCTATTCAATTCAGGTATTTTACTTAGAACTTCTTTGGTTACTCTTTTCCTCTGATTTCTTATCACTATCTTTCTTTTCCTTTGCTGCTAGTGTGCAGGGTCTTCAACGCCTTGTGGCAACTATAGAGAGCTTGGAGGAGAGAGAACTGGAGCTGGTGAAGGTCTGTGAAAAGAACCAACAGTACCTCCAGCAGATGTCCAAGATGGAGGCCAGTATTCGGGCCAAGGACAAGCTGCTTGGTGCGGCACATGCTCGGGTGTCCAAGCTTGAAATTTTTGAAATTGCACTGAAGAGCCACTTGAAGGAAAAGGAGGAGGCTTTAGTCAACACTATGGCACTCCTGGGACAGACTGAGGTCGAAATGGACAAGTCCAAGGAGGAGGCTTCAAAGGCCTATTCGGCTGGGGTTGCAGAGGCAACTGAGGATTACAAGTCCCAGATTCCAGGACTCTAGGACCTCATTTTTGGATATGCTTGAGTAGCGGCTCTTAAAGCTGCCGGAGTGGAGGAGTCCTCCCCTCTGTACACCGACGACCCACTTCCGAGCAAGCAACCCAGCGAGGAGGTGATAGAAGAAGCTGAAGACCCCAAGGCTGCCACCGGTGCTGATGAGGTTGCCCCAACTGAAGTGCCAGCCGCCGTTGAAGAGGTGGGCACTCCGGTAGAGACCACTGAACACTTCCTCACTGCTCCCTGAGGACATCTCTTTCCCTTTATTTATCTTGTACTGCCCTCTCGGGCCTGAACTTGTAGCTTTGAGGGTTTCAGCCCCTCTTCTTTTAATGAAAAGAATACTTTTTGTTTTTCCTTGGCCTTCATACTTGCATTGTCTCTGATTGACTTCCGTACTGACAGTCCACATAGTTTGGACATACTTCCAAACTTAGCCTTTTTTTTAGCTTGATTATCCTAACTGTGGGATCATTATCCTCACTAAGGGATGAATTAGTCCGGATAAACATCAAACTTAGCCATTTAGGCTTTAAACATCTTTAGTATGGGATCATCTTCCAAACTAAGGGCAATATTAGTTCGGATGGGCATCAAACTTAGCCTTTTAGGCTTAATCTTCCTAAGTATGGGATTAACATCCAGACCAAGGGCTGAAGTAGTTCGGATAAGCTTTGGACTTAGCCTTATTAGGCTTAATCTTCCTAAGTACGGGATTAACATCCATACTTAAGGGTTTAATGAGTTCAGGTAAATATCGAACTTAGCCTTATTAGGTTTAATCTTTCTAAGTATGGGATTAACATCCATACCAAGGGCTGAAGTAGTTCGGATAAGCTTTGGACTTAGCCTTCTTAGGCTGCTGAAGAAGTTCACTGTGCTTGTTGTACTCAGGGTATACCCCCCGAGTTTTTATCAGGAGTATCAGTTGATAAAAACTTTAAAAGTAAAGGAAAAAGTTCATGCCGAACAATGGCATTTTATTAAAAATGAAAAATTACAAAGAACTAGATGATTTAAAAGTAAAACTTGTGGAGATTATTTGCGTTTCATGGCCTAGAGACTGCTTTTCCATTCATGTCTTGTAGGTGGTATGCTCTAGTGCCACATTTGGAGGTAACCTTGTACGGACCCTCCCAGTTCCGGCCCAACTTCCCTTGTACTGGATCCTTCATATGGCCGAGCACTTTTCTTAGGACTAGATCTTCTATGCCGAACTCACGGTATTTCACCCTCTTATTGTACCATTTGGCAAGGGCTTGCTGATAGGCTACCAATTTAATGGTGGCCATTGATCTTCGTTCCTCGGCTAAATCCAGGTCCAAAGCCATTGCTCTATTATTTACTTTGGGGGTACTTACCTCTATTCAGATGGTAGGTAACCCAACCTCCAATCGTATGACCGCCTCCATCCCATAAGCTAGGGAAAAGGGGGTTTCAACCGTAGACCTCCTTGGAGTAGTTCGGTAAGTCCATAGAACTGAGGACAGTTCTTCGACCCACCTCCCCTTAGCGGCATCCAGCCTCTTTTTCAGTTCGTCGATGGTGGTCTTGTTGGTAGCCTCTGCCTGCCCATTACTCTGAGGGTACGCCGGGGTAGAGAAGTATTTGTTGATCTTAAGCCCCGAACAAAAATTCTTAAATAAGGAGCTATCGAACTGATTACCGTTATCGGAGATAATTGCTTGGGGGATGCTGAACCGGCTGATGATGCTCTTCCAAGTGAACCTCTTTACATCAACGTCCCTAATATTGGCTAAGGGCTCAGCCTCCACCCATTTAGTGAAGTAGTATGTGGCAACGAGGAGATATTTCCTGTTGCCTGTGGCCTTTGGGAAGGGGCCTACTATGTCATATCCCCACTAGGCAAAGGGCCACGGATTTGTGAGTGGGGAGAGGTCTTCGGCTGGGATGTGTATGTTCGGGCTGAACCTTTGGCACTTTTCACACTTCTGGACATACTGCTTTGCGTCCTTTTGCATGTAGGGCCACCAGCAGCCCTGAGAAATTGCTTGGTGAGCTAATGACCGCCCTCCAGTTTGGCTGCCACAAATTCCTTCATGTATTTTCAACAATAGGTCTTGGACTTTGTTCAGGTGCACACAGAAGAGGTAGGGTCCGGTGAAGGACTTCTTGTATAGATCGCCCGAATTGGAGACCTAGAACCTTGCTGACTTCTTTCTTATTATCCGTGCTTCTCTCTAATCGGCTGGTAGTTCGTTTTTTACCAAGTAGTTCTTTAGGGGATCCATCCAACTGGGACCCAACTCTGAGCAACAGACCTGCTCTTCTTCGTTAATGGTTATGCTCGGTTGCTAGAGGACTTCTATTGAAATCACCCTCTTTTTCTCAGAGCTAACGGATGAGGGTAGGCATACCAGGGAGTCAGCATGGCTATTCTCTTTGGATGAAAGCTGGATAATCTCATAGGTTGGGATGTCCTCTGCAAGTCGCTGAGCCAGCCGGACATATGCCCGCATTCTGTCATCTCTTGCAGTGTACTCTCCCTTGAATTGATTAAGGACCAACTGGGAATCACATAATATTTTAACCTTTAGGGCCTTCAGTTCTTTGACATCTCGGAGCCCAGCTAACAGAGCTTCATATTCAGCTTCATTGTTGGTGGCTTGGAAGTCCAGCCGAACAGCCTTCTCCATGAGGATTCCATCAGGGCTATACAATACTATTCCTGCTCCAGCCCCCTTATTGCACGAAGAGCCGTCCACGTAGAGTCTCCAAGTATCCTCCGAGTCCTCATTTTCAAGAGTTACTGGCTTGGTGGTTTGCCCCCAGTGTCCACCGAACACTCCTCATGGCTGAATTTGGCTATAAAGTCGGCCAAAACTTGGCCCTTTATGGCTGTCCTAGGGCAAAAGGTGATGTCGTGCTCCCTGAGTTCCATAGCCTACTTTGCAACTCTCCCTGAAAAGTCAGCTTTTCAAAGTAACGATTGAAGGGGGTATTCGGTTATTACCTTGATTGGGTGAGCTATGAAGTAGTGAATGAGTTTGCGAGAGGCAACGACCAGGGCCAGTGCATGCTTCTCTAATGGCAGGTACCTTGTCTCTGGATCAAGAAGGACCTTGCTCACGTAGTAGATTGGCCTCTGGACCTTGTCTTCTATCCTCAGGAGGACCGCACTTACAGCTCGGCTAGAGACTGCGAGATACAAGAATAGTGTCTCACTAGAGTTTGGCACCGTTAGCAATGGTGGAGAAGAGAGATACTGCTTTAGTTCGGTAAGGGCTTGCTCACTTTCTTCATCCCATCTGAATTGGTTTGCCTTCTTTATGGCTCTGAAGAACGGATAGCATCGATCAGATGCTCGGCTAATGAAGCAGTTGAGTGCCGCGGCCATTCCCGTCAACTTTTGGACTTCTTTTGGGTTTTGTGGACTCTTTAAGTTCTGTATGGCTGATATCTATTTGGGATTTACCTCTATCGCTCTGTGAGTGACAAGAAAGCCTAGGAATTTCCCCGAACTGACCCCAAAGGCACACTTGGAGGCGTTAAGCCTTAGTTTGTAAGCCTTAAGGATTTTGAATGTCTTTCTTAGATCTTTAAGGTGCTTGTTCGGGTGCTTAGTCTTTACCACCATGTCATCTATGTAGACTTCCATGGCTTTGCCGATCAGATCGCCGAACATCTTTGTTGTAAGCCTTTGATAAGTGGCACCAGCATTCTTCAATCTGAATGGCATTACCTTGTAGCAGTAGATTCCTCGAGGAGTGATAAATGTTGTCTTCTCCATGTCTGGGGGGTACATGGAAATCTGATGGTATCCTCTATAGGCATCCAGGAAACTCGTCCTTTCATGTCCTGCCGTTGAATTGACGAGCTGGTCTATTCGGGGCAGAGAAAAATAGTCTTTAGGGCAGGCCTTGTTGAGATCGGTGAAGTCAACAGAGACTCGCCACTTTTCATCATTCTTCTTGACTACGATAGTGTTTGCCAACCAGGTTGGGTAGTGGACTTCCTCAATGGCCCCAGCTTTCTTTAATTTCTGAACTTCCTCAACCACTACCTCTGCATGGTGTGGTGCTGATTTCCTGGGCTTCTGAATCACTGGCTTCCTCTGGGGGTCCACATTTAACCGGTGGCTGATTACTGTGGGATCTATCCCTGACATCTCGTATGGCGTCCACGCGAAGACCTCTCTGTTCCTTTTCAAGAATTCAACCAGTTCAGTCTCTTCTTCTTCGGCCAAGCTTGTCCCGAATTAGAAGAACCGATTTGGGTCCTCCGGATTGATAACTACTTTCTTGAGGTTCTCAACCACCATCTCCTCGGCTGTTCGGCTATAGTCGTAGATCGTGGGGCTATCTTCCACCTCAACAGTTTTCACTTTTGCATGTTGTTCGGGGCTCTTTAGTGTTGCTAGGAAACACTGCCTCGCTGCGTATTGGTCTCCTTTGATCTCAACTACCTCTTGGCCCACTTGGAACTTTAGGGATTGATGGTAAGTTGAGGGTACTGCTCCCAGACTATGAATCCATGTTCTTCCTACAATTGCATTATAAGAAGAAGGTTGATTAACTAAGAACTCAGTATTTACCATTATGGGCCCTGCCTTTATTGGTACTGTAATCCTTCCAATTGGCCATACTGGGTCTGTGCCGATACCGATCAGGGGTGTTATGCAACTTTTGAGCGCGGAATCTTTTAGCCCCAGCTACTAGAACAGGCTATAGTACATGATGTCCACCAAACTTTTTTGGTTTACCAACACTCGCATTACATCATAGTTGGCAATGCGCAGTGTCAGTACCAAGGCATCATTATGGGGTCGATGTATCCCTTCAAGGTCTTTTTCTGAGAAGCTTATTCCCTTGGTCCGGTTCTGGCTTAAATCTTCTTTCGTTCTTTGTCGCTTGCCTTCATCTACCTTCATGGCATGCGCAATGGTCCTGGATTGGTGCCGAACAACTGACTGGGTTATTGGCTCGGTAGTGCCATGGATCATCTTCACTACGCCAAGTGGAGCATCACCTTGTTTGGGCCTCTGATCTTGCTCACGATTTCTCCCTTCCCGAGCAATTTTTTCAGCATCAATGAATTCAAGCAGGTGCCCTGCTTGTACCAAGTCCTCAAAGTGTCTCTTGAAGGTCCTGCACTCTCCAGTCAGGTGGCCATGATATCGGTGATAGTGGCACTTCTTCTTCTTATCACGTTTGTTTGGATCTCCCATTAACTTTGGAGGCCACTAGAAATAGGGCCTGTCCTTGATCTGGTCCAAGAGCTTATGCAGGGGCTCCTTGAATATTATTTGCAGGGCCTGGTAAGCCACTGACTCCTTCTTCTCCTAGGATAGCTTCCTGGACTTCTGGTCTTTTCTACCTTTATCCCTCTTCTCTGGCTGTTTAACCGAGGCCACACTCTGTTCAGCATGGCTTATGTCTTCCTCCACCTTTGCATGTTGCTCTATTTTGACCATTAGTTCGGACATGGTAGAGACGACCTTCTTGGTGAGGGATTATCTCAAACGACTCTGGGGGGTAGCCCGATCTTAAACGATGCCACAGCAAGTTGTTCACTACAGTCCTCAATCTCATTGTAGGTCTCTCAATAGCGCCGAGCGTACTCCCGAATTGTTTTTCCATCACTCTTTCGTAGGGCCAGTAGTGTGTCAAAACTCCTCGGCTGTTTACTGTTGGTTATGAACCGAGCAGTGAAGGACTCAGCCAATTGCTACCAATTCATTATGGAACGAGGCGGTAACTTGTGGAACCAACTGAGGGTTGTCTCCCACAAGTTGGATGGGAACATGCGACAAAGGAGGGCATCATTCCCACTCCAGAGCGCCATTGCATGTCTGTATTGCCGAACATGGCTTACTGGATCGGTCTTCCCGTCATATATCTCGAACTTTGGTGGAGAGAACTTGCGAGGTGGATCAGCATTCTCTATGACTTCGACCAACGGTGACACCGAGATCTATTCAACGGCCCTCCTTGCCACGTCCTGGGCTGTTTGGCCACTGCCATGCTGCAATCGAGAATCCATCTTTTTTTCCAACCAGAGTCGTAAATCTTGGTTTGGATCTAGTCCGGCTCGAGCAACCCTTTCACGACTTGGCCGATCCGATTCCGTTTTGACGTTTTTGGAACTTCTTAGGCTTACCTCAAGTTCTTTGCGTCTCCGCCTCTGAGGGTGAGTTAGGCTGTAGGACTCCGGACTATGCTCGGCCTCCTCTGGTTCAAGACTTTCTCTTTGCCTCACACGTGGCTCCCTTCGGGCCTCTTGCCCCTAGATCAGTCGCCTGAGTTCATCAATCTCCCTGTCACGTTGCTCCATTCTCTCTTCCAGATTGTTGATGATCCTATCCCGCCTGGCCAATCTCTCCTCTAGTCTTCCTCTGTTTCTTGAAGACGGGGGAGAAGGTCTTTCTCATCTGGAACTTGTGGTTGAGTAGCGAAACTACCTCCCATTGTGGGAGGCATCATCCCTACGCCTTCGTACTTCTGAAGGGATTATGGGGGCCCTTAGCCTTTATGGATTGACAGGGATGGATCTTTGGGGGATATCCCCCTGGTATGACTTCCAGTGAATCCCGTCAGAGTCTAGCTCATGATTTCGTTGGTTCGAGATCGTCGTTCCCACAGACAAATTGTACGAGGTACTAACTGAAGGTCTGTTCGGCACAATCAGGGCCCAGTTGATTGGCCCAGTACTAAAGACCCTGAATAGAAAATGGGCCAAGCTCCTCGCCGCCGAACTCACTGGAAGTTCCTTTCTCCGCCGCCAAACTCCTGCAACTACCAAGAACACCGTTAGTGCCTTCAAGCCTGGTATGACTAGGAGGCACTCCGACGGTCAAGTTAGATATCTCTCATGCAATTTTTAGCCCAAGCTCTTGACTAGAAACCTCCCTGAGAGATATCTAACTTGAGCGTTAGAGTGCCTCTCGGTCATACCAGGCCGGAAGGCACTAACGGTCTTCTTGGTGGTTGTAGGAGTTCAGTGGCGGAGAAAGGAACTTCCAGTGAGTTCGGCAGCGCGGAGCTCGGCCCATTTTCTATTCGAGGTCTTCAATACTGGGCCAATCAACTGGGCCCTGATTGTGCCGAACAGACCTTCAGTTTGTACCGCGCACAGAAATAAATCAAGATTGAACACATTATGAAATATCAACTTTTAAAGATAAACATAAATAACCCATTAATCAACTTCTTTAATTAAACCCTAATTGTGTAAAAAAATTAAATTTGTGCTTACATAATCGCTTAATAATTCTCCTACCTGACAATGATACAAAAATGCCACTATTGCCATCTTTGTATTGAAGAAAAGCATTAGAAGGGTTTAAGTTTTTCATCACTAATGGTTATGTAATTAAATATTCTTTGTATTGCGTAGCTTTAGTCCACTTTCATGTTTGTTTGTTTGTGAAATAAAAAATTAATAATTGAGCATAATGATAATTTTGCCCTTGTAGTGAGATATTTAATTGTGTATATAATGAGCAAATACAATTGAAAGACTAAAAAAATAAAAATAAAAACTTAGATAAGTCTAAAAAGTAAATAAAAAATTAATCAAATAATTAGGAACCAAAAGTAAAAAAGAAAAGGTAAAAATGGATAATGTGAGAGACGAAAAGAGAGTTAATTATACCAAGGTCTCATTTTTTGAACTTGGATGGAGATAAGTCCTATTTACTTTTTAACTATTTTTAAAAAATTTATTTTTAAAAGTTATTAATAACATAGGCAATTTTATCCCTATTGCATAAATATGCAATGGATAATTAAAGAGAATAACAAATATATCCTTAATGACATGGCAATAATGTTTTGATTTGTATTTTAAAATTAAAATTTACATAACTTTTGGTATATATATATATTTTTTAAATTGTACTCATTGTAAATTATAAAATGAGATCCATAATTTTTTAGTCTCACCAAAGAATGCGAAATTAGTGTTTATTGTACAAATACTGCATAGATAATATTGAACTAAAAATGAAAAATTACAAAAAAATGAGAAATTTTTTAAAATGAGAACTTTCTTAATTAGCATTTTAAATTTGAAACAAGTATTAAAATGTACAAATGCAATATGAAATTAGAAATTTCTCATTTGTTTTAAATGAGAAATAGTGTACAATATACTAAGATAATAAAAAAAACTAAATAATGAGAAATCTAGCTTCCAAGAAATGAGAAATTCTCATTTGACATGTAATAAACGAGTACATTCTCATTTTCTGTAATGAGTTATCATTTAAAAGTATTATGAAAAAAAAGTGATTACGTTGTTAAAGAAATATGAAAGACTACTAGGACAAAAATAAAATATATACTTAGATAACATTAGTGAAAAAATAATATTTGAATTATTTTATATGCAGCGGAATGGGAATAGCGTAGGCTCGTGATTTTTTACGTAGAAAATCCCAACTCGGGTAAAAATCACGAGACTAATCTAAGTCCAGATAAATCAAGCACTATCAATCGAATAGTTATAATACACAATTTACAGACTTTGACTGAATCTCCAATTCAAACGTCTTAAGATTGCTTGCTGAATCTATGTACACCGTTCTCCTATTAATTACCACAGCAACGAATCTTCAAAACTTCAACCTGTAGAATCCTTCATTAGAACGAACTTAGAACGCACTCAATATTTAAATCTTCTAAGAACAATCAGAAATTACTTTCGAGTTCCAAATTTTTCGAGATTGTCTTGGGTCTTATTTAGAGGCTTAAAAGACAAATAATCAGAGTTTCAATATAATGGAAACTGACTGGGAACAATGTTCTGTCAGTACTGCTCTTGCGCGAATCTGCGTTGTTGATTTGTACCTTCAGCTTCTTGTGATTATTCCTTAGTCTTCTAGCTTGACTGGGATTTTGATCAAAAGACTCATAACTCTTTTAAGACTCACAATTCAATTAAGAGATTTTAATAAACTAAGACACTCAAACACTTTGGAACTCTAGGAATATCCAACTACATGACTTCTAAATACATTAGGTGTTTTACAATTATTATTCAACTGGAATTTCCATAATAAATAAAAGAATTTAATTAAACAAATGACAATTAAATTCCTAACAATCTTTCTTTTAGCAATTTCAAGTAGACACAAAACTCTTAACTACAGTAGTCACATCATTTTTTCTTCAAGTTGTACTCTTCATGTAGTGTTTTTTCTTCTTCTTCATCTCCTAACAAAAAAAAAAACAAATCATTGACCATTTCTTCAAAATGATCAAGTTAATATAAATAAACAATTATTAAGCAAGCATTCCAGTTTAACAATTGATCAAATTATATTTCCAAACAAAAACATCTCTCCCTTTTTATGTATGGCCTAAAAGTGTCGCAAAGAAAACACAACGAATGTTTGAAAAACAATCTTTCTACAGAAGTAATCCCAAAAAACTGATTGAAAAACAATATTTATAAACTCCTCCATTTTTATTTTATTATTTTTTATTTTTTTGTAATTTAACAGCATTATAAAAAATTCTTTTGACATTCAAACTCAAAAAATATATCAATCAATAAAGATCAAATATTTATTGAATTTTCAGAATAAAAACAAACTTAAGGTTAATATCACGAGAAAATTAAAAAAACTTAGGCAAGAGTTCATACTAGATTTTTTCTTCAACATTCAGGTTCAATCCTTATGTGTGATCGATATTCATGAAACATATTTGAATATTTTTAAGAATTTTCATACTTTTGAAGTCAAACCAGATAAGTTCCCAATGTATATCTGTTGAAGAAAGACGGAACCTCCTCTTAAAAAGTTCTATTTTATTTATTATTTTTTCGCATTTTAATTTTGTTATACTTTTTTCTCTCATTTTAACGATGGCTTTCACGTTAATACGAACGAAAAAATAAAATTCATATAGGTAGTCATTTCTCCAAGCATGTCAGAACAATAGCATATGTAGTGACTTTCACACTAAAACGAGCGAAAATACAAGGTTCGTTTAGGTAGTCATTTTCTTAAGCATTATATTACACAAAAAAGTTCTTTGTGAGAGAAGAGCAGTAGAGAGATAAATCATATGGTTGTGGTTGTAGACATCAACATCAATATCAACACAGGGATTCTACCACTATGGTCAATCAAAATGTGTTCCTTAAAATATATTCAAAAAGGTTTCATTAGAAAAACTTGAACACATGTTCGGAGATCCTTTATTTGAAAAATGATCAAGTAAACTCAAAATTATGAATTTTTTATCTTTTTACCATCAAAATCCAATAAGATAGTTTTTCATTTTGATTTATTTTATAAAAATTTATCTACTTTGAATTAATCAAAAATTTCAAATTTTAAAAGTCAAAAGAACTATTAAAAAAATATTTACACACACACATATGTATACA
>JAOTRH010137867.1:0-13935 GCA_034768845.1 Heliamphora exappendiculata | reverse complement strand
TAACTTAAACTAAAACTATTCACAAAAAAAATTACTCCCCCTCAAACTTAACACTCTTCTCCTTTTTGTCACGAATTGACAACCAAAACACATGGAAAAAAAATCTTTTTTAGTATGGAGCAAGATTAAAGAACAAGTACAAGACCCAGGCATATTTGCATTTACTTAAAATCACAGAGTCTAATCAAAGAGATTAAAACACACACAGATTCCAAAATACCATATATTCATATACGAACGAACACAATCAGAGTAGATTCTATATGAATAAGTGTGTATGTGTGACTTGAAATATTTCAATATTCCAAGATCAAAACCTGCATAAGATCTATATGCCCGAGTCACATTTATTTATCAGAAATCAAGAATGTCACAAAATCAAACCAACTTTGACCCAATTCACTTTAAAAGCTAACTTCCCCTCAACCAGAGACTGTAAAATTTTTTTAAAAATTATTTTATGCTTTCATAGGCGGCTTTCACACTAGTACGAACGAAAAAGCAAGATTCACATAGGTAGCCATTTCCTAAGCAAATTTTGGCACAAAAAATAAGGTAACTGCACACTAGTACGTACGAAAAGACAAGATCCGCATAGGTAGCCATTTCCTCAAACCAAACATACAGAACTAAAAGAAAGAGGGAGTGTAAACATTAAGATCAAGTGGGTCGCCACTATGTGGTCATTTTGTGAAATCTTTAGACAATTGAACGATAAAAGAGACCCATAAAAAATTCCAAGTGCGGAAGATCCTTGCATCTATCAATGATTAAGTGGTATACAGAATAGACTCATCTCTGAAAGCGTACTATCCACTATGAACTAGATTACCCCAAAAAAATGTGATAGTTAATCTCAAAGCCTAAATTATGAGATTTCAGCCAAATAAAATAATACAAAGAAAAATTACTCAACCCTTAATAAAGTCTCCCATAATTTTTTTTTAAATAATGACAAAAAAAACTAAAAACTAAAAAAAACTCAAACACACAAAAAAAAGACCCAATATAGGCACAAACAACCTAGTGCAATGAGATTTGATATGTCCATTTATACCACAGTGATGACATATAGGCACAAACAAAGTATTCATATTCAAATTCATGCAATTGGGACGTATATGACCAATGTTCCCGCAATGATGACAAGTAGGAACAAATTTAGTCTTTCTTACCTCACCATGTAAAATGGTGGTTCTACCTGTCTGATTCTTCTACTTTTCACTTGTTTTGGCTAAAAAACTTGTAGATGATCTTTTTGAACTTATGCCACTTTCTGCTTTCACGAGCTTTAGTGTAGACTCAGATAAAATTGGCTGGCCAATTTTTTCGTTTCCTTTGTACGGTCTGCTTGACGACGCACTCGTGAATCCAAGTCCACTCCTGTCAGTCACCGCCTTTTGTGACCCAAGCATGTCATTCAACGCTATAGTACATGTATTTAATTTTTTGAAAATAGATTGAGCATTTAATAGATATTTTTCAAATTTAATCAATTTTAATTCAAGATCAGTTTTTAACTCAACACAAACATGCAACTATTTTTCAAGAAATTCAACCCTGGTTTGTCTAGCTTGACACAATTCAGACAAGTAGTTTTTTTCTTTTCACATTTTGCAAGTTTTTCACACAAAATCTCCCTGTCTGATTTTAACTTCACAACTAGGTCTTGAGCTTCAGTTAGCTCTTGTTTGACACCGTCTCTCTCTTTTTCACACAATTTATATTTTTTAACCAATTTTGCATTTTGTTTGATCAACTTAAAACACTCTCTATAAAGCTTATCATAAGCTTGTTGAAGAGTTTCATCATCAGACTCACTGTCCGTTTCACTTTCCTCATTTTCAGAATTATTTATGGAACTTTTATTTTCAGACTCAATAGACTCCTCCTGAACAGAAGCAACAAAAGCTACAATTTTACCATCATCATAATCAGATTCCTTTTCATCACTCGTGTCAGGTTCACTCTCGTCATCCCAAGTGACTATGAATCCTTTTTGTTTCTTTCTAAGAAGGTTCGGGCATTCTTTAGCTATATGTCCATATTATTTGCATTCATAGTATTGGATTTCAAAAATTTGGCATTTCGACCCTTTTTTAATAAAATTAGACATTTTTAGTTTTGTCTTTACCGTGCTTCTTTAGTGATTTTTCCTCTTGATTAAACTTTTTAGTTTTTAAAAATTTTTTGAATTTCTTCACAAAAACAGCCATCATCTCAGAGTCTAAATCATCATCGGAGTCGCTTGCAGAACCTTGAGCTGAAGAGAAAACTAAATTTTTTGAGACTTTTTTGTTTTGAAAATTTAGCTCATAGGTTTGCAGGTTTCCAACTAAATCTTCAATAGAAATAGAATCGATATCTTTACTCTCATTTATTGCTGAGACTTTTGGTTGAAAACGTTCGGGTCAAAATCTAAGAATTTTCTGAACAATTTTAGAAATTGAAATTTTTTCACAAAGATTAAACAAGACATTCACAATATCACTTAATTTTGCATAAAAATTGTCAAAACTTTCATCGTCTTTCATACGTAGAGTTTCAAAATTTATTGTGAGACGTTGAAATTTGAGATTTTTACGGTATCAGTCCCTTCGTGAGTGATTTGAAGAATATCCCATACTTCTTTAACCAAGTCACACGTACTAATTCTACGAAACTCATCTTGTGTGACTCTACTAAAAATAGCATTTATAGCTTTGTTATTCCAACCTGCATCCTCAAAATTAGCTCAGTCCCATTTAGCTACGGGTTTAGGGACAGTTATGCCATCAACAACACTGGTGGGAGGCTTGTAACCCTCAACAACAGAAAGCCAAACTCATTTGTCAATAGATTTCAAAAAGGCTCTCATCCTAACTTTCCAAAATGGATAATTATGGCCGTCAAGAAGAGATAGTCTACCGGTCGAAACGCCTTCTCTAAGAAAATTCATTTATTGCAAATCAGTTAATGGATCACACAAAAAAAAAATTAAATTTTGTGACCTACTCTGATACCAATTGAAAAATTCCCGTTTGTAAACTGATTTTCAATAACTGATTTTCTTAAATAAGTTAAACGATACAAAAAAGCTTAAAGCAAGCAAACCCACAAGCAGAAAATATAAATAATCACAACCACACAAGAAACTGCAATTTTTACGTGAAAAACCCCAAACTGGGTAAAAACCACGAGACCATTCCGGGTCTATGAAATCAAACACTATATAATTGTTGGTTACAAGAGAATCTTACAAACCGACGTTGCACTCACAACCAAATATTTGAAATCCTACTCCTGCCGAATCCACATACACTAACTCCTGTGCTTGACCGCCACTGGAACCCACCACCGGACTTCCATGCTGACGGACTCCGCCACCAGACTTCAACACTTGAGAATCCTCTCAAGTGACTCCACGAATCTAAAGTGATTGTTGAAACTTTATTTGACTTGATTGGCTTGAATGAGCGAAAGCTAACGAATCATCAAGCTGTTGTAGACTAGCTTACGAGTATGTAGACTAACTTCAAAGGTTCTCGTGGCGGCTAGGTTTTCATAAAATAATAAGAGGCTCACCTAACAAGAAGCCCTAACTGCCTATTTATATAAAACTACCAAACCCTAACTGCTGCTTCTTTAAAAATTGGGCCACGCGCACAGGATCGATCGATCGGTTAAAAAACCGATCGATCGGTTAATCAAAGCTCTCTGTATTTTAACACAGGACTTCTTCAGGATGACTTCTGCAAAATGACCGATTGATCGGTGAAGGATCATTCTCGGTTCTTTATCACACATGCGGCTAGTTTTTCACTGTTTTCTGCTCCTCATTCGCTACGCTACAATATCAAATCACAACTCTACAAGAACAAGTGTAAAAATATCAACGGATAAAATAAATAAAATAAATAATCATTTGTCACAGATTTGCCAAACTTCAAACGAATTAGATCGAGGCCAAAATCCGTAGCACATACTTTTGAATAGGACTAACAATCCTTTCAGACTACAAATCCCCCAAAATGAGGGATTAGCAAACCCATGGGGAGCTTAGTATTGTTAGCCTAATCCATAGGGATTAAAGCTAAATTTTCTAAAATAACCTTGCTAGTTTCATTTTCATTTAGAAAAAGGGGTAAAATTAAAAAATAATAAAGTTATTTAAATCCTATGTGTGCAAATCAAGTAAGTTGTAATTTGATTTAATCTATTACTCAATCCAATGTAAACCAAACATGTTTATAACTAATCCAAACTCATTATTAATCCGACCTCATTCGCAATCTTTATCTTAATCTCATCTCATTATTAATTCCACTCAACTTACACTTGTTATCAAACGAGCCATAAGCGTTATGTTTAATTAGTGTCATAGGAGTCGGATTGAATTAGTAAAGCTTTGGGACCCACATTAGGGTTGCTTGATTGTGTCATGGGATTGGGATTATTAGTCAGGCGGGAAACCAATAATTCCCAAATTAGTGGGATTAACAATACCGGGAGAAATCAAGTATAAAATCTTGTCTCCTACGAGATTAGAGCAGGAATTACTTTTTCTTTACCCCCTTCATTCCAAGTATGAGTAAGTTCTAACTTGGGCATGTTTTCAATTGAAGGGTAAATATGTAAATTAAAAATAATTTCATTCTTAACCCATTAATCATGTGCAAAACAAACTATGTTATTATGAAGTCCAGTCTCCAAAATAACAAACTAGCATGGGATTAATTATCCACTATTAATCCAATCTCCTTACTAATCTCAATAATAATCTCACCTTACTACCAATCCTGCAAATACTGTCCCGGTAACCAAACATGGATAGAAATCCTAACCAAACCCAAGCGCATACAACACGTACTTAAGTATATCTTATCTTTTCTTCTGTGTACTTGCTATAAACAATCACAATGATAGGCTTCCGCACATGGCAATTCTAGTTACAATAGAAAACTTTGGTCTTCCAGATATGCAAGAACCTTGCTTTCCAATGTTGCCAAGACCATGTAGCTCAAAACCATGCTTGCCAAAGTTCTAAACAAGCTAAGATGTGCAATAGTCTGTCCACAATGACAAGGATTTTCCAGAATTGAATAAAACTATCCACTGAAAAGCAGATGTGTATGAGAAAAGATGCTGTCATAAAAATTATAGATTTACGCTCTGGAAGTTTCTATACTGACATGAAAATGCATAAGAATTGGTTCCAGATAAGTTGTTAATGATTGACAGATAATCCATTCCAGGATCAAACTGTTATTACCTGAATGCCATAGAAGGTAATAATTCCAATTCCAAGCCAGGAGTGTAAACTGTATAGATTGGCAATGTTGCTCTCATTGTGATATTTGAATGCCGCGTAAATACCCACTATAGCAAGTATCAGCGCAATAGAATGCAGAACTAGATGGATTAATTTCTTCGCTTCTTTTTTCAAAGGAAGAGCTTTATAACTAATAATGGCTGCAATAGAGGAAATAAAGTGAAGAATTACTGCGTGTGTGAAAAACACATGTTCAGGTATGAAAGCAATTGTACAACTATAAAGATTTATATATTACCTTCACCTCCAATAATAATCAGGCCAATCAACATCAGAACAGGATGAATCTGTTTCAGGGAACAAAAAACAAAAAAAAAGAGAGAAACATAAGATTCACGAACAAACATGAGCAAAACCTGATTAATTTCATTGTAATTGGGGGCAAAATGGGCCGATTGAGCCAGTTCATTCAGAATGAATCTGACTACATTACAGCGTTCTGAAAAATGTGTGCCTTCCCCTGTCCATCATCAACCTGCAAACCATGTGAAGCTGCCTAGTCCTTAAAGATATGGAATGCCCAAGACCCAGGCAGGGGAATGTTCAATCCACTAAGTACGCATATATTATAGAGAATGCTGCAAACCTATGTTGAACGCCTCTTAATATATCTTTCGGGCATAAAGTATTTGCAGGTTCCAAGAAGATATGGAATTTGATGTCTCTCAAGACCCAATAGAAATGCTACCCTGAACCACGTAAGACTATATACTTTACTGAAGCCAATAAGAATCACAAAAATTGAAGAAAATAAAACCGGTGGCAGTTGTTGCTGCTGCCAATTTCTGATCTTATTTCTATCTGAGATAAAAGAATAAAAAAATAAGAAATATAGAAAATCAGATTATATTAATTTGTTGTAATTTGTAGGGTTGCAAGACTTTTATCAATTTAGAATTGATAAAGTCAGAAAATGTATACCAAGAAAGAGAAAAGCAATAAGGGTTCCCTTTCAAGAACATTGGACCATCTAAGAAACGGATTGGTATTTGTGTGTAACCAAACAAAACTTTCATAACAAAGTGACAAACCTAGCCACACAGTCAATTCATCTTATCTTTTAGTCTAGACCACATAATGTCATACACGCAACCACCACGTGATTCACCAACTAAGAATAGTCCAAGATATACAGATAAAAAGGCAACCCAAGTGTGTGAGGTGGAGATTTGACTGCAAACATGAAGGGTAGGTGCATGTGAATGAGCACAACAAATTCATTGACGGTTAGGTGATGTTATTATCGGCACATGGCATTACCATCCAATAATAAATTGCCATATAAACATATTAAACATTACTATGCAGAAATGGCAGTTAGTGCAATGAGTTGGCTCCGGTAGTTACATTTAGTTAGTGAGATTCACCCTTCTATGTGTTGTTTTATTATTGAAGGATGATATCACATGTTAATAATAACGCGGCATTATCAATTTTTACTCAATGCATGAGGTGCTCTCAAATGTATATTTGCGAAAGAGACAGGTAGAGCTTTGGCAAAGAGAAGGGTAGGTAAGGTATTCATTGGCTGGTGCTAAGACAACTCCATTGCCTTGTCCTAAAGCCTATTCTCTGGATTTTGTTGGTAATAATATGAGTGCACTAATACGTGTGGAGTCTAGTCATTTTTTATGAGAGAATGACCCATGACCCAACCTTAGAGATGCTACGGTTAATATAGAATTTTTTTTTTTTTTTGTAAAACTTGGTCCAAAGAGCAAGAATTTGGGTGTATGTTTTCGTCCCTTAAGGTGAGGGTTTTGCACTCTCGTTTTGCATTGCCTCCCTTCATATCAAAATTGCAGCAACTCCATAGATGTAGTTTTAATTTTAGGTGCACAACGTACATGATTGTAATTTTCTTTTTGTTGTTTTTTGTAATTCTGCCATAACACTTAGGCTCTATTTGGGTAACTTGCTTATTGGCTTATTTGACTTATAAGCAGCTAAATAAGCAATTTCGTTTGGTTTGCCAAATAAACAAGATTTAAACCAATAAACCAAATAAGCAACATTTAAACAAGATTTAAACCAAACATTGTTACTTATTTAAGCAAATAAGCAAAAATAAGCTAAATAAGCAAAAATAAGCAAATAAGCCACTTAAAAGCCAAGGTAGCCAAACGAACTTGCTTATTTCTGTTTTTGCTTATTTCACAATAAGTAAATAAGTCATTTATCCAAACGGGGCCTTAGTTTCAAGTGCTAGTCATTGCTTGGAAGAAACTATCCAGGCCATGTCTTTTCCACCTAAGGCACAGAAATACTTGTAATCGAAAACAAAGACTGAACAGCCTTTGTGCTTAAGCATCTAAACCCTATCAACTCACCCATCCACAATTTAAAGAACAGATATATACGTACAGTTCATAATCAGAGCACAATTAATCAATCATTGCCTAAAAAACCAAAGCCGAATTACGTAATTGGTGGCCAAATCCTAAGAAAGGAAAACAATCAGAAACGCTACGAAACTCCGAAAACTAATCTAACAATCACCTCTCCAGACACAAAGAAATCAAATCAAATAGAACCGATAACGAGTTTTCCACAGGTAAGTAAGGAGAAGGAAAGGAGGAGGGAGGAATGGAGTGGATGCGTACATTGAAGATGAGGCTTTTGTTGGAAGCTTCCCAGGCGAAGCCACCTCTGAAGTGAACGGACCAAACCAACACCAAAACCGCACCAGCTACCCCCAGCGCGTGCGCCACAAACGATAACGGCACCGCCTTCACCCCTATCGCCATCGCTTTCTCTCTCCTGTGTTCCCTCTCTTCTGTGTCGATTTCAGATGCAAAGGAATGATGCGAAAAGAAGAAGATGAAGATGGCGAGTACGTAAATTGAGTCCTCAAAAGGTCATCTTTTCCATTTTGTATATTATTACCTGTTATTGTTGCGCAACATATGAACCGTTAGATTGAGAAAATCTCCATCTTATTTGGAATAGTTCCCACGCGGCAGCTACCAGGAGGGAAGAGTTCGACGCCTTCGTGTCGCTTTTTCCACCCTTCGACTCACCTGTCCGTCCTTCTCTGGAGGAGTAATTATTCTGTCCTTTTATTGCAACAACTTGCAGTTTCACGTAATACCTTTACCGAATATTATAATTTCAAATATTATGTAATAATACAGTGACTTATTTTTTTTTGTTAAATGATTAAAAAATAAAAAATAATTTATATAATATAAATTATAATTATTTATTAAGTAAATACATGATATAGTCAATATAGTACTTTAAAATTATTTCATAATTTGCTAAATATTATGTAATAATACAATAACTTATTTTTTTGTTAAATAATTAAAAAAATAAAAATAAATTATATAATATAAATTATAATTATTTATTAAGTAAATACATGACATCGTAAATATAATACTCCCAAATTATTTCATAATTTACTCCTATATAGTTGCTTATAACCATTCCCCTATGGTCTTTATTCATATTGGTGGTATTTGTCAAAATTTATTTCAAATTGAATATCATTGTTTGTTAAAAAATATTTTTTTATTTATGTTTTATATTTTATTTCTTTTTTTTCTTGCTAATATAAATTTTAAAAATAATTTTTTTTAAAAAAATTTAGTACACACTCTACTATTAAAATGTATAATATGCACCTCATAAATTTTACTGCCCAAATTCATAATAAATAAATCATACCAATTCATAATCAGCAACCACCAAAATTTATAAATTTAATTATAAAAACTCATAACAAAAAACTACATAATTCATAACTCACAATTTTTATTTGATATCTTAAATATTTATATAATTTTAACTGTAAATATTCATAATTTTAACTACAAAATTTTATAAATGCATACTTTACATTCTAAAAATAAGGTGTATATTGAAAGTTTTCTCAAATATTTTTTACTGACAATGATTTTTTTATTAAAGATAAAAGTATTTTTGTCTTTTATAATCCTTTTTCTAAAACTTTCATGAAGAGAAAACCCTTAAAAGCATAAGTTTTTTTATTAAAATTAAAAAAACTCACTAAAGAATAAAAAGACTATTTGTAAGAATTTTTTGACAAACAACACCAACGTCCCAGTAACCTATAATTAATTTATAATTTAAATTTACCAATTTATTTTTTTTAAATAGTGCTTTGACACTTTTATGTTTTCTTTTATGCTTCATTTTATACCCAATATAAGACCTGAGAATTTCATGATAATATTTTGTGTAGATTTTAAGATATGTGTATATAAATTAAAATAAAAACAATTATGACCCCGTTTGGACTAAACTCGGTTAATTTTGCTTATTTTTGTCTTTTTAAAACTTTTTTTTTATCTTTTGTCTAAATTCTTTTATTTTTTCGAACCGTATCGACGAGATAAACTACAAAATTAAAAAAATTTGATCAAAAAATTAAAAAAAATTATTAAAAATAAAAATAGATAACATAAAATTTGATTTATTAGTTTATTTTGGCTTAATAGCCAAATTTTACTTATTTTTTAATAACTTAACTAAATAATAAAAAAATTCACTAAAAATAAAAATAAATTAAATAAAATAAACAAATAAACAATTACCCCAAATAGCCAATATGATTGAAGCCTTTAACCCTATACTCATGTTCATAGTGGGGATGGTTCGATTAATGAGTAAAATTTTAAAAATATACTTGATTAATTATTTTTCTTAATGAGTAAAATTTTAAAAATACATTCGTTTAGATTAACATTAAAAGAAAAATATTAAAAAATTATTTAAAAAATGCTAATTATTCATACTTAAGAAATGACTTAACAATGTCAAGTATGTAAAGATAAAGATACGTAATTATAAGCTTTCACAAGCACTACAATTTTATTCATTATAATTATTGTTAACTTGATTTTTAGAACGTCTATGGCCGGCTATTGTTTGAAGAGACACTAATATTATTCTTTTTTTGATAGGAATTTAGAGTCTTAGCATGATTCGTCTTTTTTGTTAGATAAATTTATTATCATGTGAAGGTATAATTTTTTTTCACTCACAATTTGGCTTTTATGTGGAAAACAAAAAGACTTAACGAAAAGGTTGATATGAATGAATTAATTAGTGGATCTTTAAAATTAATGTGGAGTGGTGACTAAGCTGGCATCAAATATTTATTTAATTTAGCGAAGCACTACGCTGCAGATTATAGTCGTACTCCAACGTATGTGTTGTGGTTTCATATATTAATTTGGTGTTATTTATTTTTATGAATTTTTATTATTATTTAATTAAATTATTATATTTTTAAAATTTTCTTATCGAGATCAGTTGAAAAAATAAAAAAATTTACAAAATGTAAAAAAAGTTTATACAAAATAAAAATAAGCTAAAATAAATAAATTAGTCAAATTTTATGTTACTTATTTTTATTTTTAATAAATTTTTTTTATTCTTTAATCAAAAAAATTTACCTTTTTTGTTTATTTCATTGAGACGATTCAAAAAAAATAAAACAAAAAGTCAAAAGATAAAAAAGCAAATTCTAAAATATAAATTTCTTAACATTTAACCCAAACAAGACGAATGTATGCATTAGGTTGTATCTTCTATTAAACTCCTTATGCATGAAAAAATTTTTATTATTGTAAAAAAATATTGTACAAATCACTAATGACTATTAAATACAAATAAGAGACAAATTAAGAATAAAATTCTAACTACGCAGAGTTTATTATCAATAAATTCTAAGTAATCAGAGTCTTAATCTTTATCTTTTAATCAGTATCAGTGATTTGTGCACAAAACACAACTCTTATATTCACGTTACATGATAGTACTCTATGAAATAAACAATTACCCCAAATGGGCCAATATGATTGAAGCTTTTAACTCTATACTCATGTTCACGGTTCAATTAATGAGTAAAAATTAAAAATATACTCGTTTAGATTAACATTAAAAAAAATATTAAAAATTCATTAAGAAAATGCTAGTTATTCATACTTAAGAAAGGACTTAACAATGTCATGGTACGTAAAGGTAAAAATAGGCAATCATAAGCTTTTACAAGCACTACATTTTTATTCATTATAATTATTGTTGACTTAAGTTTTGGAGTGTTTATGACCCAGCTATTGTTGGACTGAACACTAATAGTGCTTCTTTTTATAAGAATTTAGAATTTTCGGCATAATACGTTTTTTTCGTTAGACAAATTTATTATCATGTGAAGGTACAATTTTTTTCACTCACAATTTGGCCTTGTGCGTGGAAAACAAAGACTTAATGAAGAGGTTGATAAGAATGAATTAATTAACGGTATTTGTGTAAAAATGGCCTGAGACTCGATAGGGGTTCAAAATTCATCCGAAATCCGTTACTGTGTGGGCTAAACTCGACCTGCACTGTTCATGGGCCGGACTTAGTTCGTACCTCCCAAGCCTGTAGGCCGAGCCAAGCCGGTTCGAGACCCGCTGGCCCAAAAGCCTGCCCACCCGCACGCTCGGCCTAGACCTGCCTTTAGCCCACCCACGGGTCCCGGCTAGCCGTTGGGCCTGGCCCTCTCACCCCCCAAATGGTCATATTTTGAAATGGACAGTCCGGATTAGATCTATTTGAAAATCAAGGGCTGAGATTTTTTGACCGTTGTGCCCGGCCCAGGCCCGGCCAACGGTTAGTTTTTTTTTAAATATATATTTTTCCTATAAATAGGGATGCCCATTTGAGAATTTTTCATCCAAAAACATCTCTCCTCTCTACTTTCTTTTCTCTAATTTTTTTCAGATTCGGTGCAATTGTTGACGAATCAAGGACTGAAGATCAAGAATCAAGATCAAGATCAAAATACAAATCGATCGAAATCAAGATTAAATATAGGAGTTTCTTAATTCAGTTTGCTTTATTTTTTGCAATTTAATTTATTTGTTGCAATATTTAATTAAATTTTGAATACATTTATAAAAAAAAATTTAAAATTAAATTTATTTTTATTTTTATTTTTTTAAATTCTAGTTTCTATTATCTAAAAAAAAGTAATTTATTTGTTACAATTTAAATTGTAGTCTCTAGAAAATTAAATTTTCTACAATTTAATTTATTTATTATAATATTTAATTAAATTTTCAATACATTTTTTAAAATTATAATTAATTTTTAAAAAAATTAAATTTTATTTCATTTTTAATTTTTTAAAATTGTAGTTATTATTCTCTAATTTATCAATTTCGCTTTAAAATTTTTATAATTTTTTTTATCGATGGATCCAAATATTTTTATCGTTGATGAAGAAGAAAATATTTTTACATTTTCATCTAATGGTTCTAATCCCACTCCCCTGCTCTTATTCCTAATTCATCCACTGGTTCATCAACATCTGTATATCCATCTGCATCTGCATTTGTAGCTTCATCTAGCAAAAAAATTTTAAATGTGTGAAATTTTTTTGAAAAGCTTTAAAAAAAAATAATGATGGCACCGTTACTGTTAAAGCAAAATGTAAAATTTGTAATAAATTACTTTCGGATCACACATTGAGTGGCACTAACCACTTACGTAGACATTCTAATAGTCACCGTAAAAATTCACCTCTTAATCTCACTTCACAAATGTAAATAAATATGGGTGAAACTGGTAATATTATTTATTTTTCGTGGAAACAAACACGCGCACAAAATTCTGTTATTGATTATATAATAAAACAAGAACAATCATTTTTAATTAGTGAACAACTGGCATTTGAAAAAATAATACAAATCGAATTTGTTCCGCAATTTTAATATTTTTCTAAAAATACTATAAGAAATAGAGTTTTAAGTAGATTTGATGAAATTAAAATCGAGTTGATAGATTTATTTACAAATTTAAAAGAAATAATTAGTTTAACTTCTGATTTATGGAGTGCTAAAAATGCTCAATAAATTCAATGTATTACAACACATTTTATAGATAATGATTAAAATTTATGTACAAATTTTTTTTCATTTAAAACTATAGAATTTTTTTATACCGGTCATTATTTAGGCATAGTTATTAGGTAATAACTAATTACGTGGAGTGTTACATCAAAAATATTTGCTATTACTTTAAATAATGCTTTTTATAATAATGAATGTACTAATTATTTAAAACGTAATTCACAGCTTCTATTATTTGATTTTTTATTTCATATTCGTTATTCTCCACTTATTTTAAATTTAATTGTGAAAGAAGAATTTAAATATTACAATAAGTTTTTTTAAAGAATTAGGTTAGTAATAAGATGTATAAATAGTAGTGATAGAAGAGTTAACATGTATAGAAAAATATATCAACAAAAAAATATAAAATGTAAAACATTACAACATGATATATATAAATTAGGTAGAACTCGACTATAATATATTATAACTAGCAATAAAATAAAAAAATAATTAATTTATTTTTTGAAATGACTATAAAAATTAAATTTTCTCCACCAATGCCTAATGATTGGAATAATTTAAATGTATATAAAAAATTTTATAAAATTTTTAATCAAGTAACAAAATTATTTTCTTTAATTTGCACTTCTACTATTCTATTAGTTTTACTGCAATTAAAACAAATTACCGCAATATTCGATGAATATTTAATCAATCCAAATTATCAAATGATATTTAGTATGAAATATAAATTTAATAAATATTATAATG
>JAOTRH010137846.1:0-13936 GCA_034768845.1 Heliamphora exappendiculata | reverse complement strand
CTCGGCAGAGTCCTCACTTGCTTCCAATGTAGCTTGGCTTTCAGATTTTTCAGCTTGTGGTTCTTCAACGTATGTACCTGACATAGGAAAATCAACATTAGCAAGTGTAACAGTAGGTTCATCATCAATAAGCACGTTAATAGATTCCATAACAGTAGAAGTTCTATTGTTAAAAACTCCATATGCACGGCTATTGGTGGAGTAACTTAAGAAGATTTCCTCATCACTGCGAGAGTCAAACTTACCTAGCTGCTTCATATCCCAAAAAATGTAGCACTTACTACCAAACGTACGAAAGTACTTGACATTTGGTTTAATTCCTTTCCACATCTTATAAGGGGTGTGAAAAGTTTCAGATCTTAGGTAGACTCGATTTATAGTGTAACAAGCTTGTTCACTGCTTTTGCCCAAAAGTGCTGTAGCAATTTCTTCTCATGCAACATAACACGAGCCATTTCTTGAATAACTTGATTTTTTCTTTCAGCCACTCCATTTTGCTGAGGAGTTTTGGGGCCAAAAAACTCATGGTGTATACCCAATGAGTCACAGAAAGATGAAAAGTCAGAGTTTTCAAACTCCTTGCCATGATCAGACCGAATGCGTATAATAGAATTGTGGGACTTTGATTTTTCATTTTGAAGTTTAAGGACTAGAGTTTTAAAAATAAAGAATGTTTCAGACTTCTCTCTCAAGAAATTAACCCAAGTAAACCGAGAGAAATTATTCACAGCCACAAAAATATATTTCTTCTTTCCTAAACTTTTAGCCCTAGTAGGTCCCATCAAATCCATGTGAATTAGCTCCAGATGAGTTTTGTGCCTAAACTAGCAATCTTCTTATGAGAAACTCTAGTCTGTTTACCTTCCTGACACGCACCACAGACACGATTCACTTGATTCCCCAACTTTGGAATGCTTCTGATTAACTCTTTATTGGCAATCTTAGTGAGATCCTTGTAATTAACATGTCCAAGTCTCCGATGCCACAATTCAGCATTATTGAGTTTGACCGAATTATAAGTTTCAGCATTTAAAGAAATAATACCATAGTAATTATCAGATGTTCTAACACCATGCATGACAGTTTTACCTTTCATATCCAAAATGATGCAATTATCTTTTGAAAAATGCACTTTATGATAAGTGTCGCACATCTGACTAATGCTTAACAGGTTTGCCTTTAAACTGTCAACCAAAAGAACATTTTCTAACTTAGGAAGACCAGGGGAAGAGATAGTGCCTTTTTCTATGATTTTTATTGAATTTTCATCCCCAAAAGTCACCATCCCACCATTATAAGACTCTAAAGTGGCAAACAAAGACATGTCCCTAGACATGTGTCAAGAATAACCACTGTCAAGATACCACAGTCAAGATACCACATATGTGAGCTTTGAGCTCTCATAGCAGTTTGAATCACATAAACTTTTAGGTCTTTAGACTGAACCCAGATTTTCCTAATTTTCATAGTATCTGACTCTTTTACTTGTGTTCTAGGGCCATTATAGAAGAACGATCTGTGAAACGGGGCAGAATAATTCAAGTGAGACAAGTCATGTAACTTAAAGCAGCGTGGTCGGATGTGACCTCTCACTCCACAATAATGACATATGGGAACAAATTTTTTTCAGTAATAGGCATTCGATGCAAGAGTTGGCAATAAGGGCGAATGTGACCTAGAATACCACAGTGATGACAGATAGGAGAAGAGTTAGGCTTTCTTACCTTGCCACGTTGTAAGGTGGCCTTACCTGTCGTGCTTGTTCCTCTTGGCTTTACTTGAGTATAAGTCACTTCCTTCTTTCCTTTCACTTATCTGCTTGCTTGGCTTTCACAAACTTTGGCTCTGCATGTTATTTTTGTTTCCCAGTGGATTGATTCAATGTACTAGCAAATCCCAAGCCTGCTCTGTCACATGCTGCCTTTTGATCACCAAGCAGTCCACCCAAAGCACGTGACCCTGCATTCCAACGCTTGACAATAGTATTAGCATGATTCAATTGTTTTTCAAGATAAGAAACATGACATTCTAATTCAGACAGTTTAGTAGACTTATCATCATTCAAAAACATGAACCTTTTTTTTATCTTGTTTACAATTTTTCAAGTTAATGCACAAGATATTCATTTCATTTTTCAGTTCTTCTGCTTTTTCTTGAGCCATCAGAAGCTCTTGCACAAATTTATCTTATTCACTTTCACAGGTTTTAAGTTGAAAGGCAAGCTTGGCACATTTTTTGATTAACATATAGCTCTCCTTGTACAGCTTATCGTAAGCTGCTTGGAGAGTGTCACTATCTTCCCCTTCACCAGTTTGGACATCTTCTTCTTCTATCTCACCCTCATTTATAAGTTTATTCAGTTCATTGACACTATCATCAGAGAGAACAGAAGCAGTAAAAGCTATAATGTTATTGTCATCAAACTAATCTTCATTGTCATCACTCAACTCAGGTTCGCTTTCATCGTCCCAAGTTACAGTGAATACTTTTTACTTTTTTTTCAACTTGTTCGAACATTCCTGAGCAATGTGTTCAAAACCTTTGCACTCATAACATTGGAGGCTAGAACCTTGAGGTTTTTGCCCCATTTTGTCAAAGATTTTTGGACAATTCTTAGGTTTGTCATTCCCAAATCGTTTCTGAGAATTGTTGTCCTGGTTACTCATAACATTGGAGGCTAGAACCTTGAGGTTTTTGTCCCATTTTGTCAAAGATTTTTGGACAATTCTTAGGTTTGTCATTCCCAAATCGTTTCTGAGAATTGTTGTCCTGGTTTGGCTTTTTATTTTTTTAGAATTTTTTTAATTTTTTGACAAGCATAGCCATCATCTCAAGATTAAACTCATCATCAGAATCACTAGCAAACCCTTGAGCTAAAGTAAAAGCTAAATTCTTTGAAGATTTATGATTTTGAAAATTTATCTCATAAGTTTGCAAGTTTCCAACCAAGCTTTCCACTGTAATAGAATCAATGTCTTTACTTTTCTCTATTGCATTGACTTTTGGTTAGAAGCATTCGGGAAGAGATCTCAAAATTTTTTGAACAATTTAGAATACAAGGCATATACCCAACAATCTCTACCTTGATTTGAATTCTGTAAATCACCTTGAAAATAACCAGTGTTGATGTCGATTATGCCGTAGTCGTTAATCCGCCATATTCAAATCAACATGACTCACACCTTCACACGGAGATGCCCGATAACTATTTGTCAAAGTGTCCTGATTGCTAATCATCTATCGAATCAGGAAATTAGCGTCTGACTTGACTCCACCTGCAACTAAAATCTCTGTTGCATCCATAGATGATTAATCTTTCGCCATTAATTGAACCAGATTGCTCCCGATTATCACTGATCACTACAATCAATCTCGACCGCCCCTGATCAAACTCGATTTTGAGCCGAGTCTATCCAATCTCAACAAATCATTTAGAATCTAAAAATTCTGACTGTACCGATAAATCCGCAACACTGAAAATATTTAAGAGACACATTTCTTTTAAATAATTTCTTTATATATACGAACCGATATAATAAAATAATTTTAAGTTGTTGATTTCAATACTACAACCACATAGGATTATTGCCCAATGAATTCCTAATCTTCTGCCGTGATTTTCAAGCCCTATTTAGAAATCTCCATTAAAACCTTTTTGATGCAAATCACACCTCGTTAATTGTTCCAGCAAGTATCCTTTGCAAATCAACAGCATTAGCGTCCATCTCTGCTTCACCGAATGGTTTGTGCCACTTATCGCTTTATTTATTTTTCTTTGTGCAGTAATAAAATATTATTTGATTTATATGAACCAAAATAAAAAATAATACCTTACTTCGATTACCTACCACGGTTTCGAATTGTCCACGATTAACTCTGATACCACTTGTAGAAATTTGAACATTAATTCTTGAACGCGAACGGACACAAAAATCATTGCACACACCAAAAAAAATTAAACAATGATATATGTGATTCAGCACAACCTGCTTACGTCTACGAGTACGAAAGATAATCTAATATAATCGTAGAATGTGTAATTTTGATATCAAAACACCCCAAAACTCGATACCCACAACCCGAGTCCTGAAATAAACCCGTTTCCTTGCTCAAAGGTTATTCCCGTGCCCCCGGTATTTTTTTAAATATTTCTATGTGATATCCTGGTATCTCACATTAGAAAGGGAGAGAGAGTTTCTAGGTTATAAAGAAAAAAAATTTCACCCTTATATTTAACGAGATATTTTTTCATGTGGTAGAGACCCTGGCAGAACTCCACAGTTAAGCGTGCTTGGGTGGGAGTAATGTAAGGATAGGTGACCCTCTGGAAAGAACAAAATTGTGAGGAATTTTATCCAAAGCGAAAAATATCATTGCTATGTGAAGAGTCGGGTGTTACAAATGGTATCAGAGCCGACTCTCCCCACCTTCGAGTGTGGGCCAATGTCGTCTCGCATGATATGTGGGTGGGCTACTGAGTGGGTAGGTCAATAAGGACTCGCAGGCTACCGAAATTGGCAGTTTACTGCACTTGGATGTGCAGCCCTAAGGGGGTGTGGATTGTGATATCTTGGTATCCCACATCAGAAAATGAGACGGAGTTCTTGAGTTATAAAAAAAAAAATTTGGACCCTTACATTCAATGAGGTATTTTCCCAGGTGGTACAGACCCTAATAGAACTCAGTAGTTAAGCGTACTTGAGTGGGAGCAATGCAATGATGGGTGACCACTTAGAAAGAAAAAAACTGTGAGGAATTTTGCCCAAAGCGGACGATGTCGTTGTCATGTGAAGGGTCGGGGTGTTACACCCTACATCTCTACCCCCTTGATTTACTATTTACACAAAATAACTAGAATTATAAAGTTTTATTTATAGAAAAACTCTAAAATCCTAACCCCGATATAATTATAAACACTACACATATTATATTTCTTATGAATTCATGACTCTAATTCAGCCCAAATACATATAAATAAAATACTAATTATTTAGATTCACAGAATACAAGACATACACCCAACATGATTTTATATGGGAGAGAATGTTGGATTGATAAGAATGATCACATAAATAAGATGGGTGCTACGGAGATAAGATTGCTAAGGTAAATGTGTGGTAAAACTAGAAATAATAAAAATTAAGAAGAAAAAGATTTGTAAAATGATATGAGTTGCACCAATTGAGGACAAACTGAGAGATAATAGATTAAAGTGGTTTAAACACATACAACGTAGACTAGTTGATACACTAATTAGAAAAAGTGACAAGATTACAAGTAATAAAAATACTATAAGAAATAGTAGACCTAAATTGACACGAAATACCGTATTAAGAAAATTATATCGTCATATTAAAACTAACTGAAGATATGACTTTTAACAAAGTAGAATGTCGTAAAATAATTCATGTAACCGATCGTAATTAATTAGAAAAAAAACATAATTTGATTTGATTTGATTTAATTTAAATTATTCATCATTTTCTCAGCAATATTAGTTTTTCTTAAAACTCATCATGTAAAAAGCACAAGATTTTGAAATTATTATTTTTAACTACTTTATTTTAACTTTTTTGTAAGAATCTTTGGTCACATAAACAAAAATTAAAAATAAGATTCCCTTTTCTTTATTTTGTCTGTTTTTAAAAAAAAAAACTCTAAGTGAATGCAGTTTACGGAATGTCACATTGATATAATAGCATATTTGGGTAGATCTTATTTATTTATTTATTGACTTATTTATTTATTAGTATATAAATCAAATTTTAAATAAATAATTTTATTTGGGTGATTTGTGGCTTATTTACTTATTTGTTTATAAACCAGCTACTCAAATGAGTTTATTTACTTATTTTTTATAAGTTAATTTATTTATTTATTTAATTACCTAAATGAACTTATTTGATTATTTACTTATTTTTTTATTTTTAATTTATTTAATTACTCAAATAATATAATTTATTTTTTAATTTATAAATTAATAAATAAATAAATAAAATCACCCCAACGGAACAATGTACCAAACCAATACACTTACATCACTTGTACATAAATTCTAGAGAGGGCTAATAATTATTACACATTAGTATATTTTTATATTAAAAGAAAAAAATCACGCGCGTATATTAATTAGATAGAGAACGTTGCTGACTAATTTCTCCAAAGTTGGTTAAGACTTGGACGACAATTCCGTCAAAAAGCACTCCCCAATTACAAAGTCTTACCCACGCGGGCCACGCCTCAGGGCTCAGGCAAAGAAAGCCCCTATTTTCACTGTTCGCTGGTTGATTGGGGTTTAAGGCTCTTCGTCGATTTGGGAAATTCTTGGGGGGTTAGGTTAGGGTTAGGGTTAGGGTTAGGGTTAGGGTTTCAGCGGCAGAGCAGATATGCAACAACCACCGCAGATGATTGCTATGATGCCTTCACACCCCCCAACTAACATCACAACCGAACAGATTCAGAAGGTAAATTTATTCGCCACCTTAGTTAGAATTCTCGTTGTTAATAGCTCTTTCAAGATTTCTTGTGGTTTTGTGGACAATGAGCACTGACGGGATTGTTGAATACAAATTACATATGCAAAGGATTCTCAAAAACGGATTGGATTTATCTAACATTACGAAAACTTTCATAGTTATCCAAAATTATGAAGATTCAATGTTAAAGGAGATCAATGGTGGTTTTAATACTCTCATATATCGAGTGTTAGCAATTTATAGCTATCTAGCAACTGCTGTAGCAACTTACTCTCTTCTGTAAAACATGATTTCTAATTGTAGGAATTTACCGTGTGGGTCTTGTCTTGTTTTCTATCAACCCCAGGTTGCCAATTTTGTAAAATCACATAATTTATAGTATTGCTGGCTACCTGAAGCCCATCTGAACATTCACAATAAGCTTCTCTGCCTTTACCTATTATGGAACACTTAAGGTATGTCCATATATGATTAGTTGGTTCGCTGTTACGTTTTGATTGAAGGTAATTTCTCATTCTAATTGAGAATTACTGAAGAACCTGCAAGGATTTTCTGTGGGATCAACTACGGACTAAAATGGAAGCAATTTTCCAGGAGATGAGGAATCAATTTTTGTTATTGGAGTAAGACCTTAGGTTCTTTTGCCCTATTGTTTTTGTGATGTAATTAAAACATTTTTAATTGACTGAGTGATTTGTTAGTGGCCTGATCCTTTTTTCAATTTGCTCAACGCTCCAGGTTTCATATCATTGCTCGCAACTTCAGTGGTATTTCACTAATTTGTCACCTGAGTTGGCAGCAGATAAATGCATTTCCTAATATGTCACTATTATATGTATTTGTTCTTTAAGTAAGTTGTGGAGCATAAGCATTTGATATGTTAATTTAATGTTGTATGGTTAAGCAGATCTAGTGAGTGGAAATAGTTTTGGAGAAAGTATTGTTTGGGAAGGATGGTGAATAATATGATAACTTTAGGAATTGTTGTCACTAGAATTGCACCTTGCAGCCAACATTTTATAATATAGGCTGCTTGAAGTTATAGATTGTAAGAAGCTTGGTCATGTTTTGTGCACCATCGAGTTCTCTATATTGACCCATTTTGCTTCCATTTAAAAAGCTAGCTTGTCTCAAACCTAGTTTTTAAAGGCTCTCGTTTTGAGTTTATTTATTAGTTTTTAAAGTTGAACAATAAAATAAGTTGAAAATATGATAAGTGGAATCTAACCCCATACCTTATTGAAATCCATTTGCTTAAGCATGCGTATTCAAATTTTTAACTACATTACCGGTAGATAAGTGGAAATGAATGGGGATATCATCATTCCTTTAAAGATTGTAATTCATTGTGTTTTAATTTGGAGACACGTATGAACTTTAAGAATAGCATAGGAAGGTTTTTTTAGAACTTGATTTGTGCTAAACATGTAACATTGATAGTAGGCCATTGCCAAATTCTTTTATGCTTCCTCTTCATTTGCATTTTAGGATTTGTTGGGGATGGTGCTTCTCGAGTTATAAGGTAAAGGGCCATGATAATCATATTCTTGTCATAACTTTAATATGGTTTGGTTGATCTCCTAAATGTTTTTACTGCCAACATGGCACTTCATATATAAGATATGGTGCGTTATTTGTATGCTGATATGCAACTTTGTCTTAAATGAATGATGGCAGTATCTTGATGAGAACAAGAAATTGATTTTGGCAATTTTGGATAATCAGAACCTTGGAAAACTTGCTGAATGCGCCCAGTAAGTCTCTTTCTAGCCCTTTTCTATACTCTTTGTGTGCGCGCACGTGTGTGCATGGTTGCCCCTTTTTTGTCCTTGAATAAACACGGACTTTTAGAACTTTTTCCCATATTGAAACCAATTCTAGCATGCTGTACAATTGTATCAAATATAAAGAAGTTTGTACCTGAACATGAGTCCATACACATGGGAATCCAAAGTTATGATCTCAGTCAATCACTACTTATCAATGGGGAAAAAAAAAGTCCAAAACCATGAGTTAACATCAGCAATGCAATTTGAGATCTAAATTGCGTTTAGAGTTGTAATATATAATTTAATTGTTCTAGTTATTTAGTGTTTAGTATATAGGGGGTGCTTGACAAAGTTACTACTAGTAGTTTTTAGTTTTTTGCTACTAATTTTAGTTATAAGTTATAAGTTTTTTCAAACATCTACAATTTCTGCAACAACTTATAACTACTTTTTCTTTTATTTCAGTTACAAGTTATAATTTTTACTAAGCACTCACAACTTCTGCTATAAGTTACAATTTATAAGCTACTAGTTTCAGTAATGCTGAATACTACTATAGTGGCTGCAATACCATCTTCTGGGTGAAGGGTTGGTTGGTATTATGTGTTTAGAATCAATTTTGTTTATTGATGTCATGAAAGCATATGTGCAGTGTCACATTGCTATTATCACTTATGTAAGCGTACCATGTATTTATGTATAGGAGTTGAGGGGATGATCTCAGGCATCGTAAATGTTAAACCTCATATTGTCCCTCAATAGTTTGTTTCTTGCTCGAATGTCTTCTTTGTAACAAATGCTTTATGGTGGGTTGAGTACCCCTTACAAATGCTTTACAATGGGTTAAGTTAATCTGTGGTGAGTAGAGCTCCAATAGTAAAGAATTGACCTATTGGATATGGGGTGGATGCTGATCATATGTTCTACCTGGTTAAGCATCCACTTTGTTATTGCCATGGGGTGTGTACACTTATTTTCACTTAACCAGATATGTTTATGTGGGGCCATAAATTTACTAATGAGAATCTGGACGACTGGTGTTTGTACAAACGAGCTTGACATTCATGAGGCACATGAAATTCTGCATTAATTTTAGGTACCAGGTTCAGCTTCAGAAGAATTTGATGTATTTAGCTGCAATTGCTGATGCCCAGCCACAAGCACCGACAATGCCGACCCAGGTTCGTCCTATACTCGAAAAACTGTTTCCTAATTTCATCTATTAGTGAGCATTGTTTTTGCTTATCCTTGTGTCAGCACTCTGCAGATGGCTCCCCATCCTGCAACTCAACCAGCAGGGTTCTACAATGTGCACCCTCTGGCAGCGGCTATGGCTCAGCAATCAGGTATATTTCCCCCCCAGAAGGGGCCTTTACAGTTCAATAACGCACTCCAATTGCAAGAACACCTCCAGCAGCAGCAGATGAACCAACACCACCAAGCAGGCATCCAAGGGCAAATAGGTGTGAGAGCTGGAGGGGCATACAATGGCATGCACCCCTCGCATGTACGTGGAGGAAGCAAACAAGATGCCTCTGAGGTTGGGACTGCTGCCACTGATGGCCAGGGTAACTCAGGTGCTGGGAGCGGTGGTGGTGCTGGTGGTGGTGGGATTGGAGAATGATTGTACATGAAGGGTACAGAGGACGTTGAGTGATGAGTGCGTCCCGCAAGGATACATGTGGCTGTTGATAGCATCTCTCTTGCACACAAATGTACTCTTCCTTGTTTCCTCTCCTCAGTTTACAGAACAGGTAGAGCCGTAGGTGTGTTCTGTCTTTAATTATTGGCATCTCCATGAAATGCAAGCAGAAGGTGAGAGGAGACTTGACTTTTGCCTTTATTTTTTTTCCTTTTTAAAGTGCTATAAGGTTTGATATTTGTTAACTTCCATGTATGTAAATCTGTAACAGCATATAGTGGATGCTGGGTGTCGTAGAAAAAGTGATGTCTCACAATTCAGGCGTTTTCTTCTATAGGCTTTAGAAGGCACAAGATTATGATTAATGAGGAAAATGTACGCAGCTATCGAGCCAACTAAACCAAGTGAAACAAGGTGAGGTCTCTTAGTTATGATGCTGATTTGAATTTGGAGATGACTCATGGCATGATTAGTAGAAGGGAAAAGAAGGAACGAGAAATTATTACTGCTATTATTTTTTTCAAGAAAAATCTATTTCTCTTGTTTGGTTAACATACTGTTTATTAAAAATTGCCTAAAAGTAATCTGGAAAAGGTGGATTATTTATAATCTAGAGGGTAAGTGTTGCTTCTAATGCTGAATTGTTATACATGGACATCTCTTCCAGTTTTTGAATTGGATTGCCTTGCTTTTCTTTATTTGTTAATATGCATGCATATGTCTTCTCTGCCAATGAGCCATTTATTGATTAGAAAAGAAAACAAAAGATAAGTAGTTTGATAACTTTGTTTTTTAGTGTTTTTTTTAAGCGTTCATTAGTTTTTCGTATTTTTTATATTTGATACCCTTTCTAATTAGTGGGGTTGATTTGTAATATGAATATAGTATAACAAATTTTTCTTACCATATAGTATTGGAATGTGCAAAATGAAAAATAAAAAACTTAATACACGCGTATACATATAAAGAAAAGCAAACCGCTCAAGCCTTCAGGGAGTACTCTCAGGGGTTCAGTGAGTTTAACTATCACAAATTTCTCTTCTTTGGGTCGAGCGTACTCTCAGAACCTATTGTGATTGGTAGCTGGAAGATCAAGCGGGAAAACTGAGAATGAATCCCCGCTCAAGCCTCCTTCTCGAGACTTGGTGGGTGCTAAAAGCCAGTCTTACCGATCATATCTAGATGCTTGGCTTGGAATTGGATTCTCTACCTACCTATGAAGTACGGATACTTCAAAAATGGTGTCGTACATGTATCGGATATATATCGGATACCGATACTCGCCCGATACGTAGGGATACATATCGGATACGCCTGAGAAGTATTCAAAAATAAATTTTTATTTTTTCAATTTTATATACGTTTTAGATATGCACGGGATACGGGGAGATACACATGGGATACGTTTTGAATACAAGTGGGATACTTTTTGGATACGTTTTAATTTTTTTTAAATTATTTTTTTATTTAGTTGATCTTTTGATTTTATTGTTATGATTGTACTATCATCTAGATATTTTTATGTTTAATGAAATTTTTTTTATTTATTACTTATTGAGTTATTCTTGACTTTGATAGTTATTGAACGTTTCAAAGTAAAAATAAAATTAATAACTTTTGCTTTTAGTTTAATTTTATAAATAATATAATACTACAAACTATAAAAAATATTTTTTTTTACAAACGTATTCTAGCTGTATTAGTATCTTATTTTTTAAAATTTTGTCATATCACTATATTCGTATCGTATCGTATTTGTATTTTGTATTTGTATTCGTGCTTCCTAGTTACCTACGTAAACTTAAGACGACAAAACAGCCAAGAGTTGGTTTAACGAACTGAAGAGTGCCACTACACTACGAGATGTAGGGATAATTACCTTTGAAAGACAGCATTATGCGATATGATAAAAAGACATTGCTAGTAGCATCTCCTCTTTTCTCCAGTGGGAATTCTTGAGTCAAGTAGCTAAGCGAATAAAGTTGCTATCAAAGTATAACTCATAATAACGTTCGGTTTTAATGTCGAAAGACCATCCTTATACTCTTATCAACCAGCGGGCTATGATTGATTGGTTTAATGGGAGGAAGGCCCGTAAATAAGGAGTGTCTCCTTCAAGTAGTGTGTCAGGAATATGATACCATTCCATTGAAATCTTTACAGAAGGCAGAAATTGATGTCAAGTAGAATTTTCTTTAGCATGGGGAGTGGGGACCTATCTCTTTTGTTAATTCCTTTTTTTGTTTGGTTGTTTTTATTTTTATTTTTAAGATTTTGTTGGTTCCTGGCAGCAATCCCTTAGTTAATTGATGAAAGAGATGCTCTCCTACTTAGAAGTTACATGATACATTGATAATTACTTTTGTAAATTCCAACTGATGAGAAAATACCCCTTCAAAGACGTGCAAACTGATGCGGAAAGGAAAGGAAAGTAAAATCCCTTAATACAAAACTTGAAAAAAGTAGGGAAAATTAGTTGGAAAAGGAAAAAGAAAATGGGAACAGCAGTTGGTTAATTAACCGAAAGAAAAAGGGTGGCTGAAGTTTGTGAAAGAATGGAGAGCTCTTACGTTAGTGGAACTAAGCATTATGGACTGGGTAGTAATTTGAAGTCACCCTCAAATTATCTACGGCACCGATTATGTTTTCCGATCATTTTTGCACACTCGCTTTCGCTCTGTAGTAAACACACCCAACCTGTCCTACCCAACTACACCCACCCCTCGTCCTCATCTTCTCAATCCACGATCTCTCTTTGTGCTCTATCTCTCTCTCTCTCTCTCTCTCTCTCTCCAAACAGCAAATTAAGCAACATCTTGATTTGGATTCTGAAAAGAAAACCAAGGCATGAAATTACCAGACCCAAACGGCAACCACCTCCCCAACCCCTGCTCTACCAGCATTGGCAACGGGTCGCTGCTTTCACCCGCAAAAAGTTTGCAAAATCCACTGCCAATATTAGCCTCCTCCTTCTCTCTTACTCCTTGGGTTATTCTCCCCCCCATCCTCCAAGTCACACCTCTCTCCTCCGCGCCCAACAAGACCCCAAAACATAGTGAGTGAAAACACCGCCATCCCATTGCCACCACCAACAACCAGTACCGTTTTAGAACTTAGTGCGCCCATCCAATTCCCTTGTCTGCCACAAATTCTCGACAGTGTCCAACCCAAGACCATAATTGAGGTTGGCACATTCTTGGGCGCATCAACAACTCACATGGCGGAATTGGTGAGTGGACTCGGCCTCAAGACCCAGATTATCTGCATTGACGATTTCGACTTCGACTTTGACTTGGCTCACAAACTGTTGAGACCTGGTGATGTTATTTTTGGGCATGACCATTTTATTTCAATTGACAAATCAATAAAGACGTTGAAAGAGCTGTGAATTTGAGTGAATAGACTCTAAGTTAAACTGGATGGCCAACACTTACACTGGGCCATCAAATAGCCCTAAGCCCTAGCTCAACTTCGGTTGGTGAGTTTCACAGGAACAAGGTGTACACGAAATAAATAAAGAGGGCAATCAAGTTACAATTTTTGTTGTGCATTCACTACAAAAAATACACTTTTTTTGGACTATTTTTGCCGATCAAATAATGTTTGGTCGGCGAAAGTATAGACTTTCTACGACCAAATGCAGTTTAGTCGGCGAAAGTGTAGATTTTTCATGACCAAATTCATTATGGTCGGCAAAAGTATAGTTTTTCGCGACCAAATATATTTTGGTTGGCAAAAGTATAGAATTTTTTGCGACCAAAGTAAATTTGGTCGGCAAAAGTATATAGTTTTCCATAACCAAAGTATGTTTGGTCGGTAAAAGTATAGTTTTTCACTACCACAAAAAGTTCGGTCAGCAAAAGTATAATTTTTTATTTTTTAAAAAAAATATCTAACACTATTAATTATGAAAAAAATGTTAAACTAATATTACGAGGACAGCAAGTCTAGTTAGTTATATATATGTTTAGAATAATAAAAATTAATTTGATAATTTTATGAATAATTTTGATTACAAAAATAAATTTAACTCTTTTTTATAATTATAT
>JAOTRH010137824.1:0-45640 GCA_034768845.1 Heliamphora exappendiculata | reverse complement strand
CTAGTATGCAGGTTATTCCAAAAATATGTATTATTTCATTATAATATTTATCAAATTTATCTTTCATACTAAATATCGTTTGATAGTAATTTGGATTGAGTAAAAATTCATCAAATACTGCGCAAATTTGTTTTAATTGCAGTAAAATTAATGGAGTAGTAGGAGTGTAAATAAAAAATAATAATTTTGTTACTTGATCAAAAATTTTATAAAATTTTTTATATAAATTTAAATTATACCAATCACCAGACATTGGTAGAGAAAAATTAATTTCTATATTCATTTCAAAAAATAAATCAATTGCTTTTTTTTTTTTTATTGCTAGTTGTAACATATTATATGTCGAGTTCTACTTAGTTTCTATATCATGTTGTAATTTTTTATATTTTATATTTTCTTGTTGACAAATTTTTCTATACATATCAACTCTCATAGCACTACTATTTATACATTTTATTAGTAACCTAACTCTTTCAAGAGACTCATTATAATATTTAAGTTCTTTTTTTACTATTAAATTTAAAATATATGCGAAACAACGAATATGAAATAAAGAACCAGATAATAGAAGCTGTAAATAATGTTTTAAATAATTAACACATTCATTATTATAAGAAGTATTATCTAAAATAAGAACAAAAATTTTATTTACAATGCCCTACGTAATTAGTTCTTGCCTAATAACTATACATAAAAAATGACCGGTATAGAAAAATTTTATACTTTTAAATGAAAAAATTCTTTTACATAAATTTCAATCATTATCTATAAAATATAATGTAATACATTGAAATTCTTGAGCATTTCTAGTAGTTCATAAATCAGAAGTTAAACTAATTTTTCCTTTTAAATCTGTAAATAAATCTATCAACTCGATTTTTATTTCATCAAATCTACTTGAAACTCTATTTCTTGTAACATTTCTAGAAAAACGTTAAAATTACATAACAAATTCGATTTGTATCATTTCTTCAAATGCTCGTTGTTCACTTATTGAAATTGATTGTTCTTATTTTATTATATAATCAACAATAGAAGTTTATGCGCGGGTATGTTTCCACGAAAATTTAATAATATTACGAGTTCATCCCTATCTATTTGCATTTGTGAATTAACATTAAGAGTTGAATTTTTACGGTGCCTATCAGTATATCTACGTAAGTGGCTAGTGCTTCTAGATGTGTGACCCGAAAGTAATTTATTACAAATTTTACATTTTACTTTAACAGTAACGGTGCAATCATTATTTTTTTTTAAAAACTCCTACACATTTGAAAATTTTTTGCTAGATGAACCTACAGATGCAGATGCATGTGCAGATGTTGATAAAGTAGTGGGTGGATTAGGAATATGAGTATGAGGAGTGGGATTAGAACCAGCAGGTGAAAATGTAAAAATATCTTCTTATTCATCAACAGTAAAAATATTTGGATCATTCGATAAAAAAAATTATAAAAATCTTAATAAAACTTTTGAAAAAATTTAGAGAATAGAGACTAGAATTTAAAAAAATTGAAAATGCAATAAAATTTAATTTAAAAAAAAATTAATTAGAATTTTAAAAAAATGTATTTAAAATTTAATTAAATATTGCAACAAAAAAATTACTTTTTTTTAGACAATAGAGACTAGAATTTAAAAAAAATAAAAATGAAATAAAATTTAGTTTTTTTAAAAATTAATTAGAATTTAAAAAAAAAATATTCAATATTTAATTAAATATTGCAACAAATAAATTAAAATGCAGAAAATAAAGCAAATCAAATTAAGTAACTCCGATCTTTAATCTTGATCTCGATCATTTTGTGTTTTGATATTGATTCTTGATCTTCACTCATTGATTCGCCAGCAATTGCACTGAACCCGAATATCACCGAGTAATTTTTAAAAAAATTGTATTTAAAAAAAAATTAGCCGTTGGTCGGGCCAGACTGAGCTCAACGGAAAAAAAATATGGGCCATCGATTTTTATCAGATTTGATCCGAGCCACTCATTTTCAAAAACTGACCGTTGGTGGCGATGGTGGGTGGATGGGCCGGGCCGGGCCCAACGGCTAGCCCAGGCCCGGGCTCGTGGGCGGGCTACCAGTGGGCATTGGGTCGGGCTTTTGGACGGACGGGCTACCGGTGGGGCTTGGGTCGGGCTTTTGGACGGGCGGGCCTAAGTCCGGTCTCGCTCGGCTAGGCCCACGGGTTTGTGGGTGCGGCCCAGCCCCGACCCTTGAACAATACGGGCCGGACCGGTCTGGGCCTAAACAGTGTGCACTTCGGGCAGGCATCGGGTCCCCGTCGGGCCTCAGGCCATTTTTACACCCATACCTCCTCTCTCTTTTGGTTTTGGACGATTTTGATGGTTTCTGTTAAAGTAGTAACGAAATTTAACGGTTGGACTAATTTGATACAAAAACTAAACATGAAAGGAGCTTAGTGACATTTGAGAAATCACATAGGAGATGGTTGAAGTTTTCGTGAATTTCAGGAGAGGTCAGTGTAATTTACCCTTATAATTTTAATTAAATAATAAAAAAATGAGATAATTGGTGATGAGTTTTAGAACCTAATTAGGGATAATGTTAGAACAATATTACTAAAAATCTATTTTTTAGAAATAAAATAATATTAAGATTTAAACCACAAAAATAATTGAATATAAAAATAATATAAAGTATGAAAAGATATTGCTTGCAAGATTGTGAGGCGCGTTGGATATTATCCTAAAATTGATATTCTTTACTACGTGATGATTCAAACAGAGTGTATCAGTTCTAAGGTATAACTTCAGAGCTCACAAGCAATTTTTATCGTGTTTACGTCCATTAAGAAGATTTAAACCGAAGTTGCTCATATAAACTAATAAAATATTATAAAATAATAAGTTTATAAAACTCTCAACAGAAAACTTACTATCTTATATCTTTATCAAACAATCACCTCTAAAATTCTTTTTCTCTCATTTTCACTATTTTTCACATTTTTCTACTCAATTCTTCGAAAACTTGGTATTTATAGAAAAGATAATAATATACAATAATTAATATTAATAAAATTGTTATGGTCATATATATTGAATAGGTTATTAATGCTATAATTATTTTATATTGGACAAAATCATGAATATGCTTATTATAAATCCTATTTAAACTTATAACGAGTTCTTATTTAAATTTTAATTAAATAATAATAATTTTAATATTTTATTTTTATTAAAATTCTCCATCAGATAAGTCATAATCATTAATCATATATCCCTTTAAGTCCTATTTTAAACTTTTAAATCAATTTTGACTCTTCTGTCCTTATAACACATATAACACATATGGACATATACAGTTGTATCAATTTTCGGATTGAGTTTTTTTTTTTTGGCATGCTTTTTGATAGTTCAAATCTTGCCTTTTTAAAAATATAGATTATTCCGAATTCCAGTATCAACAATTCCTTTTTGCGAAGTTAATTCATAACATGATGTTTTCTTGTTCGGGTGACCTTCGTCTTCTTTCATTGGGGTGTATCTTTATCCTTGTAAATTGATTGTTTATCCCAAAGTAAAGATTAGTAGAATCAACTCATTGACACGTTCTGTTGTTGTTATTTGCAAGAAGAACAGAAGTGGTTGATTTTGTTGTAGCTTTTTGTTCGGGGTGATTCGTAGATTATATTTGCTTGATATGTTATACCCAGTCCGATCGAACCCGTCAATAAATTAGCACTGACAAAAGTGAACAAACGTGAGCTAGCTTGCGGGCAATTGCCGGAGGCCACTCCGATAATAAAGTTAGAAATTGTTTTTTGTTTGAAGAAAATCACTGAGAGTAATTTCACAGGCGTTTTCCCTTCTTAAATTCTATACCTGCCTTTTGAACTTTTATCCCTTCCCTTTTATAGCGAAGCATCTACTCTCTCTCTTCAACCTTAATTATCATTTTCTAACTCACCCCTGCAAGACGTCTCCATCATCTCGCTATTGTATTCGTGCCGACGGTAAAAAAAATTTAGTCACATCATAATAAATGCTCAGAGCTCGGCCCATCCTTATGGCAGAGCTATTGGTATTAAATGTGTCCCCCGAGGTGGCGGCACATTTAATGGCTGACATATGCATTTTCAATCGCATTTAATGCTATTCCATCTCAGTTATATCACATTTAATACCATGACAACGCATTTAATGCGACATCAGGACCGACCTCGTACTTGCTCTTAGTTTTTAATCTGTTCGGCCCTGGACTTCTTTCTTTTGGGCCCTAATGTGACCCGACAGGTTGAACTTTTGGCCCATCCCCTTTCATTTGCCCCTCAGCTTCCCTTTTAGCTCGGCATAAAGAGATCCGATTCATTCTCCTACCTTACCTCGGTCCTCTTTGAATGTGCCGCCGCTATTCAATTTAATGCTCTTAAATGCTACTCGCATTTCTTTCACGTGGCAAAGCACAATTGGTCTAGACACGGGTGCCCCCGCGTTTTCCCAATGTCCCAATGATGGACTGGCGCCGTTTGGCCTGCCCTAGACGGCGGTTGGCGTTTGGTTTTAATGGGGGTAACCCCCTTATAAATAGGGCCTTTGGCCTTATTTCCCTTTTTTTGCAACTTTCGCATTATTCAGTATCCTCTTTCCCTACTGCTAAACGAGCACTCTTCGTCGCTGTCGGCTAACACTGCTGCTGTCGTAGGACATCCCTGACGATCATTGCAACAGTATGTCAAGGCTGTTGCCGCTCTCCTTCGCCGTCTTTATCCCTTTCCAGTAAGCTTTCAGCTTACACCTATAGTTTTTTGCCTTTTTCTTCTTTTCTTCCTTCTGGTCAGAGAGTCTTTTTGTTGGGTTTAGGTTCATCTTTTATCTTCGTCGGCCTTGGTTTGTCCACGCTATACAATTCTGTTCCTTTATTTTTGTTTAAACCTAGTCTTTTCCCCCATCGTACATAAGCCTTAAACAAAACCACGATCAAGAAAGGCAAATTTGTAAAAGAGGTTGACACCCCATCGTCTTTCGCCGTTTTTAGGGCTAAGTACCGCATTCCCCCATCGGTCACACTCTACTATTGTGAACTAGACGTCTTGTCTCCCTTCCTTCCCAGGGGAAACGAGGTGGGATTTCCTATCGCCTCCATCATGGAGGCTGGGGTTTGCTTTCCCGTTAACCCATTCTTAGGGTGATGCTAGCCACTTGTCGTCTTACCCCCCGTCAGGTCTCCATAAATTTTATTAGAATAAGTATGGGGGTGGTCAAGATCAATCGTAGATACGATTTGAAATTTGATTTTCTAAAAAAATTTCACAGTTATACCATCGCCTGCAACGGTGGTATCTACTACCTCTGTCAAAGGAGCATTGTCCAACAGATGGTGCACGACCTCCTTGATTTGGATAAGCACGGTGATGACTACATACTCGTGGGAGGGGACTTCAAATTTCTGCCAAACCGCGTTGGACTTGCTGGCCATTCGATTCTAAGCGTCCCAGGGAGTCCAGGTCAGTTCAGTCGTTGCCCCTTTTTATTCGTTTTGCTTTTTACTTCCTTTATATATTTATTGTCGTTGCATATATCTTCTCTATTCTCCTTGCAGCTACTTCCTTGGCCAAACAGAAAAAGAGGTAGGCCAGCTTTGCCGAGGTGCAATGCTGCCTCAACGTCAGAGGGACCGGCTTGGCCCTGGACCTGCTCGATTACATATTGAGCTACCGCCGAGTTATTCGGCACAGAGAAGTCAGGCAAGGACCACCGCCCCTTCCTTGTCAACAAGTTGAAGAAAAAGTTATGCCTCAGCAACGTACCTTTAATCTCAGGTCGGCTGTGCTTGGCCGAAGTGTTGCCAGCACCTCTGTTACTCCATCAGTGCGGATCTTGGCTCCTTCACCACCTCCTTGAGAGACGGCCCCTCAAGCTCCCCCTCTTCCTCCGATCCTAAAATTGACTATTCTCGCTTTGACTCCTGTCACTGGTGGTATTGACTTGCCAAGCTCTCCTCCCCTCGGCGAACGGCCCGCACAGTGCCGTTAACTAATCCGAGGAGATGGAACTCCCGCGTCCAAGGTTAGCCTGGAGAGGGAGGCCGAAGCTCATGCCCCTGGCTTTCAGAGTTCATCTTCTCTAGTCGTTAGGTCAATGTTAATGACTCTTCCAAGGCGGGGAACATTGCCCATAGCCTTGCGCAGGGACTAGCTCTGCCGCTCGATGTTGTCGACCACTCTGCTCTGTCCATCTCAACCAATTTTGATAGGGTCTTCCAGCTCGGCGTAAGGGTAAGTTAGCTAGTTTATTTTTTGAACTCTTCCATGGTTCATTGTGCAACAACTCTAGGCTGCGACCGTCCTCCACGATGGCTGCATCAAGGCATCGCGAGAGACCAAGTGAGTTGCCAAGGCCCTAACCCAGGCCAGGCAACGCATCAAAGACCTGAAGGCCGACCAGGTCATAGTAGCCTCCGCCCACCAGGGGCTGGAAACAAAAGTGAAGGCCACTAAAGAGGAGGCCAAAAAATCAAAGAAGGAGGCCCCAGTTGTTGTGGCCGAACACAAACAGCTATTAGCGGCGGCCCAGGCTGAAGCAAAGTTCCAAAAGAAAATAGCCGCCGACTTAGAGGCTTCGAGAGCATAGAAAGAGGACTAGGCCTGGCAACAAGGATGAGATGAATGTGGTGCTCACCTTGTCAAAGAGGTCATTGGCATCATAATCGAGCTTCTCACGATCGGTTGCAAGCAGGCCTTGGAGAGGGCTGGGGTCCCGTTGAATTCCCCCTTATGGAGCGAGCCCCCAACCTTGGTCGATGCTGCTGCAGCCGCTAAGGAGCAGGTGGCTGAGACTGAGCCAATCGATCCCGAGGCTGCCCAACACTTCCTCCCTCTCGTCCTAGAGACATCCATGATACTGTCGCTAGCCATCATGCCTTCGACGGAGAAGAGGGGTAGAAATTCTTGATGACGGCAACGAAGAAGGTGGTGGAGATCAAGGCGAGGGGGCGGATGACTTCCAAGCATGATGGTTCTTTGGCACTCCGTCCTACTATGACTTTCTTCTTTTTACTTTTGGTTTTGCTTTTTTGTTTGCGTTAAAGTTGGAGTTCTCGGCCATTTTGGCCCTGTAAGGCCACAGTCCCTCTAGTGTACTGTCATTTATATGAAATGAATTCTTTGTTTTCAAGTTGCTCTTATTCTGTTTTCGTTATCCTATGTTCCGTTCTATTTTATCTCCTGAGAGGATATTTTATCCTCAGGCCGAGCTGGCCTTTTTTTCCAACTCTTGAGAGAATATTCGATCCTCAGGCCAGTTGGCCTCTTTTTCCAACTCTTGAGAAAATTTTCTATCCTCAGGCCGAGCTGGCCTCCTTTGTCAATGGGTTGTTAGAAACCTTAGAAATGTTTCAACTCTTGAGAGGATATTCTATCCTCAAGTTGAGCTGGCCTCCTTTGTCGATGAGTTGTTAAAAACCTTGGAAATGTTCTAACTCTTGAGAGGATATTCTATTCTCAAGTTGAGCTGGCCTCCTTTGTCGAGGGGTTGTTAGAAACCCTGGGAATGTTCCAACTCTTGAGAGGATATTATATCCTCAGGTCGAGCTGGCCTCCTTTATTGAGGGGTTGTTAGAAACTGTTAGTTCTAGGCAACACAAAGATTAAAGCACAAATATAGTAATTTAATGAAAGATTAAAGCAATGTAAATATTAAAGAGGTTAGGAATAGAAAGATTAAACAAGACACCAAAGATTTATAGTGGTTCGGCTTCTTCCAAACTTACGTCCACTTCTCAAGTTTTCTCTTGAGTATTTTCACTATACAGAATGCTTCACGGGCACATTTCAAGTCTTTACAACTTCAAGACTTTGCTTAAGTTAACCGAATGTTTACTGGCACATTCAAAAGCCTAACATCGTTTCAAAAAGATCCCATGAAAACAATCTCTTATTTTTTTCTAATCTCTCTTGAATTATTATTTGATGAGATTTACCCACCCACTCAAAAGATAAAGGGTGACTCACTCTTGAATACAATAAATGAATAGTATTAATGAGAAACACTCACTCTTTTTACAGAAAAAATGTATAATAAATGAGAAAGTAAAGAGAGATGAGAAATTAGAGCTGGAGATTCAGCAATAAATGAGGGCCTGAGAATTCTGAGTTTGATTCAAGGAATAGAACAGTAAATGTAGGTCTCAAGTTATGCTTAAATGCTGAGAAATTACTCTTTATATAAGCTTTTGTGCATTCATGACCGTTGGAGGTAGGTGGGAGTAATAAATATAAAAAATTCAACCATTGAGGTCTGCCGCGAATTTAAATTTTTGTCACTGGTGTCGGCACAAATTTTTTTGCAATCTATCTTATCTCTTGGTGTCGACACCTTTGAATATGGTGTCGACTTGTTTAAAACTTCTGAATTCGGGAGGAAACACTTTGTGTCAACTCAACTTGCCTTTGGTATTGACACTAAATTTTGTGTGAAGTCTCGGTATATTTGTGTCGGCACATTTGGACTTTGGTGTCGACCCTAGAAATTTTTCAGATGGGCTTGGGATTTTTGTGTCAACTCACATTCTCTTTGTGTCGACACCCGAAATCTGCAGGTGGCCTTGGTTGTTTTGTGTCGACACAATTTTTATTTGTGTCAACCCAAAATTCTGGATGTTAAAATTGTGAAGCACTTTTGTGTTGACACAAAACTTATTTGTGTTAACTTATTTTGAGTTTAGAGGGCTACGGTTCTTTTATATTGGCACAAAATTAGTTTGTGTCGACACTAAGTTTTGATACATGAAGATCAACTTCATGAAATTGTAATGGTGTCAAATCATTTGTTCAATAGGTGCTGACACACTTAATATGCTTCAAGTATACTTTGTCTAAAAAGTGTTTGACTTATTTTTCAATTGAGTTCAATACAAAATATTATTTATGCAAGAATACTTAAGTGTTTTAATACTTTTGAGATATAAGTAAATTTGTTTGGCTAAGGTGTCAACTGTATTGTTCAAAATGTGTTAAAATTTTCATTTTGAAAATATAAAATATTATTCATTTAAAATCGATTTATTCTTAGAAAATGAATTATGAAAATCATCAAAATCAAAATAAAAAAAACCCTTGGGCTAACAATTTCCCCATTTTTTGATGATTACAACCATATTAGCATTTTTTTAAAAATATTTAAAAATATTTTTGAACAAGGGTTTTTCCCTTATCGATGTACCTTAAACAACATATGAAATTATAATTGTTAGGCATTCAACAGAGTGAAAGCATACATTTTGATATGATTTGCAACAAATGATCAAGAACATTTTAGGTTTATTAAAACTTTGTGCAATATATCAAATATGTGCAAAGTCATTTATCCTTAAAGTCCAATCACATATATGAACAAGGTTGCACAAACATATAGATATAAGCATTCATTCAAAACATATGAAATTTAAACTATCATCTATTCAAACCATTCAAACCATTCAATCAATCAACGCATGCAACCAACTAACCAAAAGAAAATTTATGTTAAATGTTACATTTTCACCTTCAAGATCAATGGAAATAGAAGAGAGATCTCGAGGTGCATGAGGAGGAGGAGTTTTGGCGAATGAGGGGGTGCCACGACGAGAGGTAGTCCAAACACCATTAAAATTTTTAATTTGCATATGTTTTAGTGAAGAACTAGCATACAAGTCATGCTTTGAAAAAGCAACAGCATTCTCCTCAGATAGATCAATGCCAAAATGGCAAAAAACTCGAGTGAGATACATCTCATAAAGGAGAGAGGAGTTTGATTTACTATGTGAGTGAATCATGTGAGAAATGAACAAGAAGCCTAAATATATGTTTTTCTGTTTAAGAATACACCACATAATGAAAATGAGCATATATGTAATATTACTAAATTTTTTCATTTGGGATAAGAAAATATGGTTTACCATGTGATGCAAAATGCGCATTTCTGGCTTCAAAGAGTTTAAAAGAGTGAAGCACTTTGGGTAAGGCTGCAATCAAGTAGTCTTAGAGCTTAAAATATGAAAAAGTTAACGAAAACGGCCTATTCGGGGGACAAAAACTAAAAACAGCAACTGAACAGCTTGGAAAATTGCACGAGCACCTCTCTCTTGTCTAATCTAACACCCGCATAGAGTTTTAGAACTTAAAATATAAAAAAGTTAATGAGAATGGTCCGTTTGGAGGACAAAAACTAAAAACGACAACTGGATGACTTTGGGAATTGCTTTGAATCTTCCATTTGCAAAAGAAATGTAGAGAATGATGAAATTGTCTTGGATGAATGTTTATGATGAGTATGTAATGAAATTCGTGTATAGTTTAATACAGTATGGTTTAATTCTCTTTGAGATTAGTGTAATTGTTATAAAACTGGGACGAATAGTTAGTAAGTAATTTTAATTTCTATTGAATTTTGAGATCCACACTGTGCCTGAATATATTCTGTTGTTTGCGTTTGATAGGTCATCTGATAATTTGAGATTATTCGAAAAACACAGGAAACTTTGTCAATTTTTTAGGTTTTACACTTTAGAATATTTTTTTTAAAATTTAGGATGCAATAATTTTTAAAATAAGTTGAATTCAGGAGTTTCTTTAGAGGATTGATGAGATATACTCTCACTTGCTAATAGTTCAATAATGTAATTGATGTAGCCTAAGAATCCTGCACAGCTTGGAGGAAGACCTGCTGACGTTGCAGTATGATTAGAGACCAATATTGCACACATGTTATACGTTTACTTTATGAATTGTCAATAGTTTGCTCTATAAGGACTTTTGTGATGTAATGATCAATAAGCATTACGCATTATTTTGAATATATATATAAATTATTGATTACAGGTTTATTCGTATATGAATAACAGGTTTAGTTCGTAAATTGACAATTATTTGTACTAATTAGTAATTTTTAATAGAATTATGAATAATAATAACAACAATAATAATAATAATAATTATTATTATTATTGTTGTCAATTTTTTCTTTACTAAAATATTATATTGCGAAAAAAACTTTTGGCGACTAAATAATTTAGTCAGCAAAAATATTAGAAAATTTAAGAGTTTTTGCTGACGACACCATTTGGTCGCCAAAAATACCTTTGCCGGCCAAATTAATTTGTCGGTGAAAGGTATTCGAAAAATTAAAAAAAATTTCCGACGACATTATTTGGTCGCCAAAACACCTTTACCAACCAAATGAACTTATCGGGGAAATGTAGGAAAAAAATTTAAAGGTTTTGTCGATGATACTATTTAGTCGCCAATAGCACCTTTGCCGACCAAATTATTTGGTCGGTAAAGGTCCATTCACTTTGCCGACTAAAGAATTAGTCACCAATGCCACTTCTTTACCGACTAAATTTCTTTAGCGATTAATTAAGTTTGTCGGCCAAAGTATGTATTGCCGACTACAATATTGGTCGGGAAAGCTTCAAGATCTTTGGCGACCAACATGATTTTGGTCGGCGAAAGTTTTTACTGACAACCCTTTGCCGACGAAAATAGCGTCCAAAAAATCTGGTCAGCAAAGGTTTTTGGCGACTAATAAAGAACTTTTGCCGATTAAATATTTAGTCGGAAAAAGTGTATTTTCTTGTAATGTAATCCGTTCTCATTTTCTATCATGTACCATACGCATGCCGTTCGAAACATATTGTGTGCATGATGTTAATATTTTTGTTGCAGAAAATGAAAATATTGATGGAATAATTTGCTGGTTGTTCCCATTTTCTGCAACTAAACAATTTTTTTGCGACAAAAACCTTTATTTTTGTATGTTGTTCATAATGTGTTCTAACCATGCTGTTTGTAATGGATTCTTTGGCTATTTTCATAGAGTCTATGCTCTAGATCGTGTGATTGTTATTTTCCAAATTTAAGCTTGTTTTTTAGGAGCCATTACCAATGTACATTTCAATGTATTCGTACGAATTGATTATGATGTAAATGACGGCATTCTTGGTACCAAAACAACATAAAATAATTTGGGCGAAAAATAGGTATTTTGGGCGAAAAATAGGTATTTTGGACAAAATAAAAAACTCACACAATTTCAAATTTAAAATAGCACTAAATGACAATTCTCCTTTTATATATTAGTATAAATATAAAATAATTAGCATGCGAAATGTGCACTTCGTGTTCTTGTCAGTTGGCACATTTTTTTTTGAACGGCAAAAGCAAACTATTAGATTGACTTTATAAACATAAAATTTACAAAAGAGCAATAAAAAATAGCAAAAAAAAGAGTTGTAACTGAACTACACCAGAATGAATAGTTTAACCTAAAGAACCTAAAAGCTAAAAAAACTAGGGATGGTAAGACATCAACCGCAGTCACCTTTCGCCCAAAACGAAACATCAACCTAGGCCCCTCGGGAAGCATTTCCATTAGACTAGATCCAATGCCCAACATTGTCGCACGTGAAAGACTGCCGATAGGTTAAAGATAACATCTTCCACCCTACAATGGCTTCCTCTTAGAGTCTCTCTCAACCATAATCTCGTACGCACCTTTGCCAAATAGGCTATTTCTTTGGGATCAGTTTTCATGTTGTCAAAAACTAATTTATTTCTCGCAACCCATAAGGACCACATCACAGCTACGAAAGAGGTGTTCCAAAGCTTTCTTCGAACCTTTTTTTCCTTCTTGCTCACCTAAAAAGAGAAGAGATCCTCAAAGGACCTAGGTGACGCCCACTGCTTGTTCCACCACAACATTATAAGTGACCATACATTCCATGCAACTGAGCAATACACATAAAGATGGTTGATAGATTCCTACTATGTGTTACAGAAAGTGCAGCAAAGATTGTGGCAAGGCTTCATGATTCTCCTCCTAGCTAAGGTGTCTTTAGTTGCTATTCTGTTCTTCACAGCCATCCAAGTAAGTAGTTGACATTTTGGGGGAGCTACTTGCCACCAAATCCTTCTCACCCTCGCAGGCCTACTCCTAGTTTCCTCCTCCATGAGTTTACGCAGGGATTGTACTGAAAAAACTAAGTTTTTTTCTCCTCTCCACACAAAAATATTCTGCTTTCTAACATCGACAGGCCTAGTTTTCAACAACTCCAAAAGAGATGCCAAACAGTTGGCCTCCCAGGAGAAGAGAGTTCTTCTAAAACAGCCTTCAACGTACTGAGTTAGGTATGTATTAAAGAATTCTGCCACTGATATGCGTTGATCAATTTTCAGAAGGTAAAATATGTGATGTGATTTCGCTAAGGGACTTGGTCCCTGCCATTTATCGAGCTTGTTGCTAGTTTCCTCTCCATTGCCTACCTGCAAATAGAGCTTGTTGCTAAGAATAACTCCCAGCCTTGAATTTTCTTGGCCCACTGCTAGAATGTCTCGCCAAAGCCTGCCAATCCTCCTTCTGTCTTTGAAAACAGGTAACCACTCTCCCTTTCTAGATCCATACATCTGTTGGATGATCCTTCTTCATAAGTTACTTTTCTCTTGAGTGTACCTCCGCCACCACTTTGTTAAAAGGGTTTGATTATTAAGTTTTAAGTCTTTAATACCCAGACCTCCTTGGTCTAGATTGGTTGGGCCCATGTGCCATGACACTAGGTGTAATTTTTTCTTCTCCTCCACCTCACCCAACAGAAAAGCCCTTTGTATTTGGTCCAACTTGGACTTAACATGTTCTAGTAGCCTACATAGAGATAAAAAATAGGATGGAATGTTTGCGAAGTAGGCTTTGATTAACACCAACCTGCCAGCCATAGATAATTGTTTCTTACCCCACCCGCTCAGCCTTTGTCTGAATTTACATACCACATGCTTCTAGGTGGAAACCATCCTCACATCAGCTCCCAATAGCAGACCCAAATACTGCAAAAGTAGATCACATGCACTATAGTTCAATAATTTTGCCCAAGATGCAACGTTCTCCCCTGACACACCAACTCCACAAAGAGCACTTTTCTGGTAATTGACCTTTAACCCGGATATCAGCTCAAAGTATATTAGAATTCTCTTTAAATTTCATACCTCCGGATATCAGCTCAAAGTATATTAGAATTCTCTTTAAATTTCATACCTCCTCTGCATTGTTGTCACAGAAGAAGATAGTGTCATCGGCGAATTGCAGATGACAAATTTTTAGTCCATCGCCCGCCACCTCAATACCTTTGATCAAAATTTTCTCCATGGCTCTGGTTACCAGTAAGTTAAGGCCCTCGGCTGCGAGGTTAAAAAGGAAAGGCGATAAAGGATCTATTTGCCTCAATCCTTTCTCTATGCCAAAACTCTTTGTGATAGCACCATTCATTAGGGCGGACATAGAGGGGGTAGTTAAGCATTTCTTTATCCATTTAATCCATAGGTTACCAAAGCCCAAGCTATGCAGCATCGATAGGATGTAACTCCAATTAACCGAATCGTAGGCTTTATGGAAATTGAGTTTGAGGATGGTGCCTTCCTTCCTTTTTCTCTTCCACATGCCTATGATTTCATTTGCAATTAAGACCCTATCCAATATTTGCCTCCCTTTGATGTAGGCTGACTGCGCTTCCCCCACAACTTCATGTATAACCTTCTTTACTCTGTTAGCAAGAGTAATTGCCAAAATCTTATAAACTGCACCCACCAAACTGATTGGCCTGAACTCATTCAAACCTTGAGGATTTGGATTCTTGGGTATCAAGGCAATGAATGTTTCATTCAGGCCTTTCACCAGTTTACCATTAGCATGAAACTCACCCATAAACTGCATAACTTGGGGCTCCAACGTAGTCCAAAACTTTTGAAAAATTAGGAGGTTCAACCTATATGGCCCAGGAGCCGTGTTTCCATTACATTCAGCTACAACCGCACTTACTTCCTCCTCAGAAACCATCATATGAAGGCTTTCTCTATGATATTGTGAGAGCATCCAAGGAAAATGCCCTCTGATACGAGGCTTTTTTGAGCATGATTTCTTATACAAATCACTAAAGAACTGGGCCACAACATTTTTAACTTTTGTGGGTTGCTCTAGTATTCTCCTTTCTCATTTGATTTGGCCTATTTGATTTCTCCTTTCCCTCTCCTTTTCTCTAAATTACTTCCATATTTGATGCTTTATATATACATTGGTTTTAAATTATGAAAACTTGAATTTGAACCTTTAGACGAGTTGTCCCACGTGTTTCACTCTGCTTGAATTGCAGGATAAAATTAGTACTCGATAGTTGTCGAACATAATTCATGGCATTTTCAGAGATCTTTGCCTATGTGCAACGATCTTGTTAGAACTGAATTTTGCAAATGAGTTTTGTTAAACTTGGACTAAAATAAATGCGAGTTACACGATTTTTAAGACAAGATTAGGTTGAAATGCGTTTTATTCGTAAATAGATGAACCTCATGTATATGTTTAAACTATTTAGGAGTAAATGACTCTCAAGTTACTACTTACTGTGGTTTGGTGATAACAATCTTGCAAGCCCGAAAATGCATGCACCTATAGTACATCGATCGGGGTGGGTTTACAATGCATTAGTAAAAATTGACTTATTTTTTTCAATTGTAACTTATTTTTTTTATCTTGAGATTATTTATTTACTGAACACGTTGATAGCTCACACTTCTACAGTTTTTCTTTTCAGGTTTCAAATGATATAGAGATTCACTACTGTATCTAGATATCTATTATGAATTTTTTCTACTTTTAAAGTTATGTGAGTAAAAGTTGTATAGTTTGAGACAATTGAAAATATATAAACTTATGAAGTAAAGTGTTATATATGTGTGGATATTTATGTTTGTGAAATACTTGAAATATATATAAAATTCTTGCATAATGTTAAAATGAGTTGAGTATATCCATATAGATATACAATGCGTAGACTTGTGGAATGGGGTGTGGCAAATAATTTTTTCATGTCTTACTTAAATATTTCTCATCTTTATAATGAGAGCTTTCAAAATCTACAAAATTTTTTAAAATTAGTTAATATAAAAAAATTAGACAAAATCATAGCTCACAAATAACGTTCTAACATAATTGTGTGATAGTAGGAAAATTCTCAATTTTTTGTTGTAAAAAAGAAAAAATTCTTTTTTTTATTTTCAATATTTTTATATTTAATTTTGATTCGTTATATGTACCTATATAATTAGATTAACTACATTTACTCGTAAATAAATAAGTTTTACTATATATAGTGAAACACTCTACCTTTTTATCTTTACTCAAAACTTCTCAGCAATCGTGAATTATTATTCCCTAGCTAGCTAGCTCTAGCTATCTAATACCGTACGTTATTGTCTAACCTTTCTTTTAATTTTTTGACGCACCTAGTCATGAATTTTGTTATATATTTAGAACTGGAATTATGACAAGTTAACATCAAGTTCACAACAAAGGAGAATTCCACATCAAAGAGTCCAAAGAGAGAAATGATCGGTGAACAATGAGACAGTCAAATGCACTAGCTAGCTAGCTAGCGTACGTCCAAATTATGGTTACTGCGCGCTTACTTAATCTCTACTATTATACAGCGCCAATATCTAATTTGGTGCATAGATTATTTTTTTTAAGATCGGCTAACATTTTTTTTATTTCTTAAAATTACCAACAAATTATAATTATCTATGTGTAAAATGGTTGCAGTTAAAAACTCCAAATTATTAAGAATAAATACAAACGTGATGTTTCCCATTACTGAAACTAGTTATTTATGGATTGTTATTTGTTGCAGAATGTTAGGTGTATGCTCTACGGACCCATATAATTAGCATTTTATTTAAATGTAATTGGGTTGAGTTAAATTCATAAATTCACAAAAAATTTAATATATATAAGATTTTGTAATTATATGGAATTAGAGTTTTAGGGTTTCCTATAAACAGGACCTTATAATTCTAATTATTCGTGTATAGAGTAAATCAAGAGGTAGAGATGTTGGGAGAGATAAAAAAATACTAAAGACACAAGAGTAACTTTTGAGGGAGGAAACGGGTTTGTTTCAGGGCTTGGGTTGAGAGTGTCGGGTTTTGGAGTATTTTTGATCTCAGAGTTATACATTATATAGTTATAGTTGATTATTTCTCTCATCCGTAAACATAGGTAGATTGTACCGAATTATGTAAATTTTTGTGTGATTTTTTCTTTGGTGTGTGCATAATTTTTGCTTCCGTTCGCGTTCGGAGATTGGTGTTCAAATCCTAACAAGTGGTATCAAAGCCGACGATTGAAGATTCGAAGCCGTGGTAAGAGACAGGAGCACATGTATTATTTTTGATTTTGGTTTGTATAAATCGAAAACATTGTTTGCATAGGACTAGGTATGAGGACAGCGCACAAGTATGAAGGCGGCGCACAGGTATGGAGGCATCAGTGCAGTTAACATTTTTGAACTAATTCGTTTGCACTATGAAAGCGGAATGTGTGGAACCTAATCAAAGATTGGTAGTAATAAGTAATCATAGGCTATGGCCTAGGAAATATTCAAAGATTTTTGATCTAGTGTGGCGGGAGCGTAAAATCAATGGTTTGAATTTTTTTGTTATATCAAGTCGTATATAAAATAGAAAGATTCAAGAGAGAGGTGTATTCTAAAGTTTTCAAGCTTTATAGATTCATTTGTACGGTCAGAATTTTTGGATTCTGAATGGATAAATGAGGTTGGACAGATTCAGCTCAAAATTGGGTTTGATTAAGGGCGATCGGGTTTGATTACATGTGATCAGAGATAATTGGGAGTAATCTGGTTCAATCTATGGTGGAAGACCAATCATCAATGGATGTAGTTGAGATTTTAGCTGTAGGTAGAGTCAAGTCAGACGACGATTTTCTGAGTCGACAAATGATTGATAATTACAACATCTCGACGAATAGGCAAAGTGATGATGGACACCCCAACGAATGGGTGACACACATCTCGGTGTAGAGGTGCAAGTCATACGAGTTTGAGTGTGGCAGATTGACGATGGCGACAGAATTGACATCGACATTGGTTATCTTCAAGGTTGTTTGCAGAATTCAAATTAAGGTGAAGATTGTTGGGTGTATGTCTTGTATTCTGTAGACTCATACAATTAGTATTTTATTTAAATGTATTTGAAATGGACTGGAGTCATGAATCAACGAGAAGTCTAATATGTGTATAACTTTATAATTATATGAGGCTACAGTTTAGGGTTTACCTATAAAATAGGACTCTATAATTCTAATTATTTGTGCGGAGAGTTAAATCAAAGGGGTATAGATGTAGGGTGAGATGAAAAAATATCAAAAATACGAGAATAACCCTTGAGAGAAAAAACGAAATTTGTTTGACAGTCGGGTTGTGAGTATCGAGTTTTGGAATATTTTTTATCTCGAAATTGTACACTCTACAGTTATAGTTGATTATTTCTCGCACCCGTAAATATAGGCAGGTTGTGCCGAACCACGTAAATTTTTGTGTTATTTTTTTTTGGGTGTGTGCATGCCCAAATGTGCTTCCGTTCACGTTCGGGAATTTGTGTTTAAATTCCAACATAAAAGTTGTAGGTGTTTGGTAAATTTTATAACTTGTAATTGAAATTAAAAAAAATAGTTATAAATTATAGCAAAAATTGTAGGTATTTTAAAAAATTTATAATTTATAGCTAAAATTAATAGCAGCAAATTAAAAATGGCTAACAATAGTTTTGCCAAACACTCAAGTTATCATCTCAGTAACTCAATACCAATGAGTTATGTGATATCCTGATATCCCACATCAGAAAGAAAGAGGGAGTTCCTGGGTTGTAAAAAAAAAATCTTGGACCCTTATATTCAACAAGGCCTTTTTTCAGGTGGTAGAAACCTTAGCAAAACTTTGCAGTTAAGCGTGCTTAAGCGGGAGTAATACAAGGATGGATGACCCCATTGGGAAGAACAAAATCGTGAGAGCTTTGCCCAAAGTGGACAATATCATTGCCATGTGAAACGTCGGAGTGTTATAAATGGTATTAAAATCGACTCTCCTCACATTCAAGTGTAGGCCCTTACTGTCTCGAGTGACACGTGGGCGGGTCGATAAGGACTGGTAGGCTACCGGAGCTGGCAGGCTACTGCACAGGGACGTGCAGCCCTAAGGGGGTGGATTGTGATATTCTGGTATCACACATCGAAAAGGGAGAGAGAGTTCCTAGGCTATAAAAGAAAAGTCTTGGACCCTTATATTCAACGAGCCCTTTTTTCAGGTGGTAGAAATCTTAGCAAAATTCTGCGCTTAAACATGCTTAAGCGGTAACAATGTAAGGATAAGTGACCCAATAGGAAGAACAAAACTGTGAGAATTTTGCTCAAAGCGTATTGTTGCCATGTGAAGAGTCAAGGTGTTACAAGTTTCAATTGTTCAGAGTCAAAACGATTAAAATCTCTCGATAATTTCTTAAGAGCGAACATGCAAAATTAAACAATTAATTATTATTTTTAGAGCAAGTTGATTGTTGTTTCACCTTTACAACTATTATTGCATTAAGTTATTAAGTTAAGTGGGATATCTTCGTTTTTATTAGTATTTTACTCTGCATATGAATATATGTAATTTAATAATTTAAGTGAAGTATTGCTCCAAAACACGATTATATAAATAATTACACAGTAAATTAAATAACATTTATTCTCATCTCCTCATGTTTCAAATCACTTCCACATTCCCCTATTTTGTTTCACAGTGGTAACATTTTTGCGTATTGCGTGTGCTTACCCTATGATCAATCATAATTATTGAGAATCACACAATGCATTATTTTAAAATCCAAAACCAAAAAGAAAAAAAAAAGAAAGGAAAGAAAGGAAAAGAGAGAAAGAATGATTCCAAAATGACAAGTCATTTTCTATTGTGGACTTGATCTACCATGTGGCATTGAATCTGGATGAATGCATTGGAGTTTCTTCATTTCTTGTTCGTATCTCTTATAGTAAGGAGTCGTTTGATTTTTAAATTATTTTTTGAAAAAATTAAATAAATAATAGAATTAAATTATAATTATACAATAGGATATGGTAAAGGATAGAATGCATTATATTAAGTATTTTAACCATGAAATATAATTATTCTTAATTAACGATTTCATGACGTAAAAAATAGTACAAAAATTTTGATATCTCATAATAATAAATTTCCTATATATGGTACTAATTTTCTCCCTGTATCATACCTTACTTATCTAATACTTCTATACAGATGATTAGTCGATTGGCTGACAAACAAGAGAACTATATTGCACTAATTTTCAGTTGAAGAAACAAAAATGGATTGAATTATACTAAATTTTTTAGGTTATGTTTAGATGGTTAGAATTAAAAAGAAAAATTAGAATGCGATTTAAGATCTTTATAATTCCTTCGTGGAATGAGTAGGAATAGAAAGTAATTCCTAATTATCTATTCAACTAGCAATCAAATTTTCAAACTAAATAAAATTCTAATTTCCACTCACCCTATGGTAATATTAAGTTTTAGGGTTAATTAATAAGAAAATAAAACGTTCAACTATAATAAATTCTTAAAAAATAATTCTTTAGATAAAATTACGAATATGAACATGTTTTTCTTTATTTTTATAAAAAAACAAATGCACGCATAGATGTTTGAAAAATAGTAGTCGGATGTGATGACCGAAAATATTAGTTTGTGATTATAGCAAAAAATAACGACGGTAGTCGGACGTGGAGATCGGAGGCGATGGTCGGGGGTGGTGGCCGAATGTAGTGGTTGGAGACGGTGACAAAAAACGATAATCGAAGGTGGTGGCCGAAGGTAATAGTCAGAGGTAGTATCTAGAGAAAATGGCAGGAGAACTTGGTTGGATGTGGTGGTTAGAGAGAGTGGCCAAAAGAGGAGGCTAGAGGTGGTAGCAGGAGGACTCGGTCGGTGGAAGTAGTCGAAAGTGGTGGTCAAAGATAGTGGGACAAAAAAGATAAAATGAAAATTTGTTTATATTTTTTTTGTTTACAAGAATTTAGTAAATTTTAAAAATTATTTACAGTTTTTTAAAAATAAAAATAATTAACAAATATGTTTTTATTTATAATTTACAAATAAAATTTAAAAATAAAAATAAAAAACAATAAATATAAATGTTATTAAACTGGCGTAAGTGTTATCTTACTAGTACCTTATCCCTACTAATCACATTGTTTATTCTCCTCATGATTTCTGTCGGCCAAATATGATTTTAGTGTGATTCAAATTCGAATAATAGATGGTTCTGAAGATTTTTGAGGTTAAAGCGAGTTTGAGATATGAGATTTTAATAAATTGTAAGATAAATTTAAAAATTAATTAAAAAAATTTAAGTGAACAAAATATATTTGTAGTATGTTTCAATAAAAATTAATGTATAAAAAAAATTAAATAGAATATAGTACTATTTATACATCAAGTTTTTAGCTTATATATTATTAGCTTTTTAACAATACAATAAATTTTGTAATCACGTGTTTGATTACAATTGGTAAAAATAGAATTAATATTTTAGTATTAGAAAATTATAATTTAAGTATATTATGGTCATAAATTTAATTTTTTATATTTTTATTCATATTATTTTTTATTATAAAATTATTAGTTGCTTAGGATAGTATTAAAATTGTTATAATTAAAATAAATTGAATAAAAAAAATATAAAAAAACCTGAACTTGAGACAAAAAAACATACTAATAAAACTTACGTACCTCATGTACTCTATCTAAGATTATTAACAAAAAAAATTTAAAATATATTTATATTAAATTTAGATACAGTTAAAACCTTAAATTTTAACAAAAAATCAAAAGTCGTAGGCGGCGCAGCTTTACTCGCGTAACCCTAGGGCCAGCCCCATATCAATCGAGGCCTAAGTTCATCTTGAATACATCGCGATCTAAATCAGCTCCTTTTCGTAGTCACTGTAGACGCACATCCATTACTGCCAGATTCGTCATTCTTATCTTCATTTTCCTCGATCGCAACTGTTCTAATTATTGCTAATCATCCTGTTTCTTTGTTATACACAACCCACTTTCCACTATCCACCCTGAATAGTTGTTACAAGCTCATTTGTTTGACTCTTAGATCAAGATGTGGGGCTGTGGTCACCGTCATGCCTGAGATTTCCGGATTCATTCGACTTAAGATTTTAAGATCGAAACCTCCTTACTGTTACAATATTTTATCTTGATTTTAGTTGTGTTTCCATTTCTTGTTAATGAACCGTAGAATTAGCCTCCTAAAAATTAATTGTGGTATGCGTTAAATTTGCCCGACACCTTGAAAAATGAAAAAAAAAGAAAAAGGAAAAGATCTGTGGGGTTACCGAATCCCCAGATGAAATTTGATCCATGAAAATCAGAGGTTGGGAAGTGTTCAAATAATGGTTAAGGAACCTCAGAAGTGGATCAATGGTCCCCCATTCCAAATGTCATAAACACGGTTGTTCATTGGGTTCACTATCGGATGAATGACGTTTGAAAGTTACACTAGAATCAAGATACGGTCTTTTTGCACACATGTAAACGTAACTATGGTTGACGGTAAACCAAGAGATCTTTGTAATCTCACTGTTTGGGATTTTCCTCCCCAACCCTAAAAAAGGAGGAGATGACTTTGAATAGTTGAAGGGTTTAACAAAACTTCAGCATTCAGATTTTAATTGGGTTTATGTTAGTAGAAGGTGGTATTGGTTCATTAAAAATTAGTTAAAATACGTATAAATTGGTCAAACGGCTGAAATATCAAAAACCAAAAAAGAAAAACAAACCCTAGGTATTAGGTTGAGATTACAAGACAAACTATCAACGCACTGTTCTTGAAATTAGTAAATGTTCATGTTGTTGGTGGAATTATGAATCCAATCTAGCTAGATTGTTAACAGAACCTGTTCATGATCCCCACGTCTCAATTAATGGCCAATACATTTGATATAATTTATTGTTATTCGGTATTTCTGATGCAGTTCTTATATTTTTAGGATTTTTTTTTATATAAAAAGTGTTGGTGGGCTCTAAGGTTCATGTGAGAGTTATTGATATTGTGGTGTAATTATATCATACTTTTAGTCATTTTCCCATTGATTTTTACCAACAAATGTAGCTAAATATTAAGCGGAATTATATAAATCCTTTGTGTTCTATGTAATTGTTCGATTGTTTTATTCTCAATTTATTTTTATTCAATGCATGCTTACGAAGTAGTTGAGTCAGTGTGAATATTGGCCTTAACTTTAATTATAAACTTAGGTATAAATTGAAACGGTGAAACCGTAGTTCATGAATCACCAACTCCATTGATCCTTAGATATAAAGACACCGAAAGTTCACCTGCCCAACTATGATCAAAGCCGGGTTTTGCGATTCGATTTAGCAATTACCGGTCATACGTCCTTGTCCCCGTATTTGACCTACGGTCAAAGGATCGACGTGTCGAAACACCGCACGCGAATTGCATGACACGTGGTGCAATCACTTACGTCACCTACAGATGCCTCCTATCTTCTCCACCAGTTTGAAGTCTGACTAATTAAAAAATTAAGATGGCTACACTTTTGTCCACTGAACAATCAAATCAAATCATTAAACTCAGGCAAGCCTATCATGGACCGTGCTTAGTGGTTCAACAACAACCTCATTCTAAAAAAATGCTGTTTAAATAAAAAAGAAGCCCATCAAAAAAAAATAAATAAATAAATAAATAAAAGAAGAGTGTGAAATGTAGTTATGCAGAAATGTGTCATGTTCAGAGTTAGAAGCCAACATAGTCATGGTTTTATCCAAAAACCAAACTTCAAATGAGACTACAGCAGATGAGACCATTGGTCTAGTCATCCCTTTTTAGATCGTTCTGTAGGTTCTTTCATATCTACTGCATAAATTTATTTCATGGGATAACTTTTAGGGAATTTTTTTTTTTTTTTTTAAATTTTGATAAATGAGTGTCTCGCCAGTTTGCGCGCACCTCGATTAATCATAGAGCCCTTAAAAGTATATAGCCAGGTAAATTAACCTCCAGTACTGGTCCTGATTAGATTTAAACCAGTAACCATTTGGAAGCAAATCCGAGGTGTTTAGGGTATGTTTGATTAACTGAATTAAATATAAATTTGGATTACATCTCCTGTGTTTTTTTTATTTGAATGCAATATATAGTGGAAGAATTATATATTCATTGAATAACTTATACTACAAAATTTCAAACATAGTATTAATAATCTCTCGATCACTACTAATTTTATAGATTCAGTTATATGGTGAAATTATATTTTCTTTTATTAAAAATTATGCCAACCATACAGGGAATTAGGAGCTTGTTTAGATGAGATACTTAATAGTTTACATATTTTCAAGTGAGACGTACTTTTATGTTTTTGCTAAACATGAGTGCAAAGAGTGCACCCAAAAAAAAAAAACGTAATCAATTATCGAAAGCTTATTAAATAATTCATGTCTTCAAATTTTGGTGAATAACTCTGAAGTCTTCTAATCATCAAGGAAACCACATGAATCTAAATTAATAATCTAATTAATGTTCTAGAAATGTTCCCTAGTGGAAATTCTTTAAAGGTGTGTTTGGCAAAGCTAATGCTACTAATTTTTTAATTTTTTTTTATTAATTTTAATTACAAGTTACAATCTATTCTAAACATTCATAACTTCTGTTATAAGTCATAACTACTTTTTTTTATTTCAACTATAAATTATAATTTTTACTAAACACTCACAATTTCTATTACAAGTTATAATTTATAAACTACTACTTTTAGTAATTCCAAACGCCACCGTGCTTAGCATAAAATTAGCCCTAAAGAAGTAATTACACTGAGAAGCGAGATTGTTTTGTACATCGTTCTTATTTTCTGTTTTAATTTATGTTTTTCAAGAAACACAGAATATATTTGGAGCGCGGTTTCTCAAAGTTGTTTTTGAGAAAAGTTAAAAAAAAAAGATTTTTTTTAAAAATTTGAAAAATTATTTGTTCAAAATGAAAATGATAGGAAAATGACGAGATTGATACATATACTGTCTAGCTATGCAACCTACCAAAAAACTTTTCTTATTTTTTGATTGGCAAAGACGAGAATATGTACAAAAACTTATTAACGTAAGGAATATTAAAAATACACTCTTATGGTAGAGAGTATAATCATCTAATAATATATAATGATAACGAAACACCAACACCAAATTTTGGTGAAATTGTATCACAAGGCTTTAGGGGCAGCCCAATTATTTTAGGTTCCTAATATCTTTATTTTAAAACTATTTTTATATTTTATTTTAATTCAATTTTTTAACTTTTCATATGCAAAATTATTAATTAAATATTCATAATGAAGTTTACACACACACGCACACACACACATATATATATATATTCTTAAGTTAATAGTAGTGCTAGCTAATTCACTTAATTTTTTTGTGACATAATCGATCTAATATAGTATTTTATTAATCTCAATTTAGCATAATAAATAATATATTTTTTGGACATTGTCAATGATATTTTTTAAGTTCATGTATAATAATTTATACATAAAATTCCATATTGGGCCTACTAAATAATATATTTTGTAGACTTTTTCAATAATTTAATGCTAAGTTCATGTATAATAATTAATATCATAAAATGCTTTATTGGAACTAATAAGAGATAATTTCTAGACTTGGTCAATATAAATTATTTGTAAAGCTGATATATATAATATATATATCATAAATAATTTTATAAAGTTGGGCCCTTACCGAAGTCGGGAACATTAGGCAACACCTAATTGGCCTAATAGATGGGCCACTCCACAAAGCTTTAATTTTATTCAATTAGTAAAGTGTATACATGAGTTTTTATCTTATAACTAGTAAATTTGTATTAAAATTGTTATTTCTTAAAGGACCCAAATAAAATTTAACTAAATATAACTTTTTCATCGTAATTTCAAAATTGATACAAAACTCACTTTTTTATTATCTAACGATAAATGAAATTGATCACCTTTGGTATTCCTCTTGTTTCAGTTTGTCTTCTGTACAATAGTTACAATTTATCCCGACCACTTCAAATTATCATGCTTTATCATATACTGATTAATCCACCAAACCATAAAATTCTACGCCTAACATTAAAAAATGAGGAGAAAAAGAAACGTGGTTGTAGCCTGTTGGTAGCATACTAGCATATGTTTGGGTCAAAGACGCTTCAGATCCAGAAGTAGAAGGAAAAGAAGATAATAATTATCATGTCAAAGATATAAATATCTATACTATCTATACTATTCTACAATGGGAAGGGAGATCACCCATTTGGTGCTTCTTTCATAACGAAGCTATGTGGATTTTTACATTCTCATAATGCTCTTTGAATTTAAAAATATGTCAAAATAGTCAATAACTTCTAATTACTAATTCAATTATTAAAAAATACATTTTGCACATGCGATGCATGTGCACAATGACTAGTATATATATTAGAGTTTGTGGCACGCACTATGCGTGTGTAAAATCAATTTAATTATAGTAATTTGTAATTTAATTTTCTAGTTCAATTAATTGGAAAAAGGAAAAGTCAAAAAGAAGACGTGGAAGAGAATTTTTTGGTAAAAGAATATCAAACAAAAATTAAATTTTATTATGGAAGTTATTAAGCGGTAACAAAACGTGAGCCGATTTCGTTCACATATATATATATATATATGTGTGTGTGTATACATACTAGCGTCCATGGCACACATTACGCTTGTGTAACCGTTAAATCTTTGTAAAAATGTCGGTGAATACAAAGAGAGGAAGGGAGAGAGGTGTAAATCTTAATTGAAAACAAACTAAAATGGTAATTCAAAATTGAATTAAGGTTTTAAAATTTCAAATAGAAAAACATTGAATAGAGAGAGTGCAGAATCTTTAAAAACTAAAAAATTGTGACAGCTATAAAATTTTGATAGCAGTTAAAAAATTGGGACAGATACATATTTTCTTGTGAGCTGATCGGCCGGGTAGGTAAATCATATGCATCCCGACATGTGTAAAATTATTAGGTATTTTTAAAATATTATATGATATAATTTTTTGATAAATGACGGAATTCAATATGTATTGGATGAGTTATTTTTATTTGTCATAACCAAGTTAATGTTGTGCCACCCTAACTGCTTTTACTCCAATATCAAATTAGAACATCATATAAACAAAATAGTGATACTACATACTAAAAAATAAATTAAAAGGTAAGTCAAAATTTAAAAGGAATTGTCCAAACTTACTAATTAGAAAATGACTCAAATTACACATACTTAAATCTGAACAATTCATTTTAAATTCTAGATAAATTTATAAACTTATTGTCATGTTAAGTAGCATTTTCATAAGATAATGTTGATATATACATTAGGTGGGCCATTCTTATTTTTTCATTTAACTAGATTATTAAATATTATGCTACCCAAACTGTTTTCTATTCTATTATTAAATTTGAACATCAAATAATTAAGTAATACAATAATGCTACATATTGATAAAACAATCTCAAAAACTTTTTAAATTTTAAAGTAAATAGTTCAACTTCACTTCAAGTGTGGTGGCCCATTTTTTAAAATTCATTATTTGGTGCCCCAATGGGCATGGCAACATGACTTCACAAGTCTTTTGCCATGTTTATGCTCCACTCCTAAGCGTAAGAATTTATATGATTGTATAGCTTGTGGCGTCAGGTGGCTATGCCTATTAAATTATTAAATAAATTTTCACATTATAGACAATTAAATTTTAAATTTGTTTTAATGGTAAGATGCATTTTGTAAATAAAATAATGCCACGTGATTAATGGGGTCCGCCATTAGTCCTGAAAAATCGGGCTATCTTTTGAAAAAAAAGTCCAGAAATCGGTGTCGCTCTCATGGTTTCATTTCTACGTCCCCTTCGTTTCCTCTCAGGGTGATTGTATTCCTTACCGCACACATATATACAACAGATATACTTGTATTATGCGTGTGCGTATGGAGCTCTTTAGAGTTTGTTTATCTAAATCTAAAATAAGCAGACGTAGAAGAGTAATACCGAAAATTTTTATAACAAGTTATTGACGTGATATGTATTTATTGATTAAATGATTTCATTATTTCTTTTAAATAATTTAACGGTGCGATGAAATTTATTAGAACTTTTGTCTTTTTAATTCGTTATTATTTAATTCAAGCATAACTATCAATTAGAATGTGATAATTACATATTTTTTAATTAATTTGTTATTATTTAATTTAAGTATTTGAATAATCTATTGATCTGCCACTATTATTTTTCTTATATTTTTTATCCTTTATAATTTCAGTCGTTATTGCAAGCCACTGAATGATTTTACAAAAATAGTAGTAGTGCATTTAGGCATGAATTATACCTAGTAGGGGAATATATAACATTATCAAATATAATTTGAGATATTGTAGGGGAATGAATTCGGGAAAAGTGTAAGACGAGAGAAAAATAAGGATTAATTCTTCAAATTTTTTTGAGTATAAGCTGACAAGCAAAAGATAGTAAGGGTGAGACTAGTCAACGATGATTGTCGAAATTTTTTTTTCATGTCCAAACTAGTGTATTATTGGCAAAAAAAAATGTCTAACTTAGAATATTCTACATGTATTTCAACAGAGTTTTAATGGAATCTTGAAAGATTATATATGTACTTTTTAAGAAGGATTGAACCTTACTTAGGATTAAGCTTGACTTTTGAAAGCGTCACCACAGGTTGTTCCACTTATAATTAGCCTTTGTCCTAATAACCGTTGGATTAAGTCGATAACTTCAGGGAGGTTGAGCCAAATAATAAATTTATTAACAACTATTATGATTAGTCAAACAGTCATTAATGTTTTTGTGTTTAACTATGCAATTTTTATTAGTGCTGCGTGCTTGATCACGCAAGAGTCTTATAAACTCGGTTTTATCTTTTTTCTATTCAACCCATGATAGTTCACTCTCGAGAATAAAGTTGAAGAATTGGCCTATCTTGAATCGTACCTTTTTTATTTAATACTTAACTAAAGAGTTAAGATTATATATATTCCTGTCATATATATATTATGCTAATTTGTTTAGGATATGATATATTACTGAATGAAAAACTAAATTAATCGTAACACTTAAAAAAAAAATGAGACCATATCTAGTGATTTGAAATATGTAATACCATAGAGGTTGTAACCTCCTATAGTGAAGCTCACATATTTTTCAACCTCATATATATCTTATCAAAAGATCATATCCCTCCTAAAGGTGTTTTGAACATGTACTTCTATCATTTTATTATTCATTTTCTTGTTTTATATATTTTCTTTATTATTCTTTCTCTCTTTTCCTTGATACCCACAAAGGGAAGCACTGAACCCAATCAAAATTCGTAGCTGGCAGCCCAGAAATAAATACAAAAAGAAAACTTGACACCTACACGTCTACTTACTTCCTTTTTCAATATAGGCTGGCTTAGGTTAGGTTTTATCATTTTGCTGAGTGCCTTTTGTTAAGTCAGAATTTGCCACGAGGTTCTTAATTAAATCTTAGAACTACCTGGAATTTATCTCCAATTATAAGTGCATTACTACCTTGGTTTAACTCAAACTATATATGTAGTTTCTCGCCATTTAGACAATGAATTCAAACAATTTAATTATGGACGGTATATATTACACTATATAAATTATTATATAATTATACATATAGTGAATTTTACACAAACACTTAATAAGAAACTCATTATACTCGATGGCGAATCTAGAGATTCAATTTAGCGAGAACACAATTTTAAACATAATTAAAAACTTTTTTTTTTTTTTACAATCAAGCACACTTCATGGGCACTTTTTTTCACAGTTAATAAATGTAAAATCTAAACATTTATTAGTATACACAAAAAAAAAAAATAATATATATTTTTACAAATATGTGTAAGACCTAGACGTTTATAAAAAAGTATGTTTATGATTGGTCATGGAATATATATTTTTACAAATATGTGTAAGATTTAGACGTTTATAAAAAAGTATTTTTATCATTGATAATGACCTATTCATCTTTGAATTCATAAAAAAGAGAAATTGAAATGAATAGATAAAAAATAAAGTTAACAAAATAAAAAGTTAATTTTATTCCATAGTGGGAGCCTATACCCCCATTAGGCTTTCATTCACTGTCTCTCATTATACTTGTAAGTATAAAATAATTTATAGGATGTAATGTATATTGTCCATAAAACTTATATACTTTTATAGATTGGTAAAAGATTTCATGTTCTATCTTATTTTTTTTATATATAAAAATAATAAATGTGAAATGCATAACCGAAGAATATTCTATGTTGATATGACAGAATTCCCAGTTGGTGACTCATCAGTGAACTCACAGCAAAGATGCACTAGTTGGACCTTCGAGGCAATCAATGGCGGGTGGAGTTCTAGTCCATGAAGAAACGATTTTGCTTGGTGGGCAACGTGTCAAATTGAGGGCCAGACACAGAGAGAGAGAGAGAGAGAGAGAGAGAGAGAGAATTATTTTATTTTATTTTTGCTTAATTTGCTTTTCTTTCCCCTTTCATCTGCCTTTTTGGGGAGTAAGGTCAGGAATTCGCTTTCTAGAATCTCCCTGAAAAGTTAATTCCCTCCACTTTGCATTCAAGCGAAAACCTTTTCTCATAGCATCTATAAATTCTAATTCACGTGGCAGTGTCTGCAAAATTTCTTCCAAATATTTTTTTCCATTTTAATCTTTTCATATTTTTGTTCAATCTTTTTGCTTTTTTCCAAAAACAAAAGAAACAAAAAAAAAATACTATCGAATAATTATTAAATTTTTTAGTCACCAACTCGTTTAAAACTAAAATTGTTAAAAGGAGGGTTAACTTTTTTACTTAAATTCTCAACACGTCCATTCACATGTGACCTAACTCTTTTTCAAAAATCGGTCAAACATGAGCAAATACTTTTAAATTAATTAGTAAACAATAAAGGTTGAACACATGGTCTATTGTCCGTCTCATTACTTTATTAGATTTGTCAGTCACCAACTCATCTAAAAACTTAAATTTTTCGAAGAGTTGGTTAGAACTTCTACATTTTTTCTCCATTCTCAATCTGTTGGACTGTGTCTTGTATTTTACTGGCCTCATATTTATTATATTATTTTTTGTCTATATATAATTGAGTTATGGTGAAATTAGGATTCCACTAGAATTCTTTATATATAGAGTTTATAGTAACATTGACTGATTAAAATTCTTTAAGATTTTCACGTGTACGCCTATAAATAGAACACTAGTGGAGTCATACGGAGAAAGTTGTGAGTCAGAAAATTAAGAGGTTAGCTGGTAGAGAGATGGGAGACGAGTTTTGCGCTCTTTTACATTCGACATAGTGAAATAATTTCTCTCTCACTCATGGATATAGGCCGGTGTAGGCCGAACCACGTAAATCCTCGGTGTTTATTATTTTTTCCTTTTTGTGTGTAGATTGCTTCCGTTCGCGTTTGGAGATTGGTGTTCAAATCTTAACAAGTGGTATCAAAGTCGACGGTGGACGTTTCAAAACCGTGGTGGTTGATCGGAGCACGTGTATTATTTTTGATTTCGATTCGTATAAATTTAAAATATTTTTTTCGCACAAAAAAAAGACTTTCGGTGCTTGGTGCGGCGCCGAGAAATTCTAATACAACAGTAGCCGTGCAAAACAAATTACAACATTGGAAGTAATTGTGGTTTGCAAACGTTTCTTCTTGGTTTTGGTGCAATAAAAGGAGATTCATGCCATTGGAAATTCACGTACTTGAAGACTTGGCTTAGGAATTGAAAACCAAGAGTTTTTATCCTATGTGGTGAGAATCTGAGAGTGTAGATTTGGCAGGAACCAAATTAGGGAGAAAATCATTAGGTGATTTGCTTTTGATTTGATTAAAAGAGTTTTATTTGGTGTGATTGCGTACTCACTGGAGTTGTTTGGGAATTGCCTTATTATGATTAAATTGAATCTCAGCAGAGTCTTGATTATTGGGTTTATATTTGATTAAAGAGGTTTTGATCCAGTGTGGTGAGTGCGTAAAATCAACGGTTAGAATTTTTTTTATTATATCGGATTGTATATATAACAGAAAAATTCAAGATGGAAGTCTTTCATAAGGTTTTTCGGAGCTGCAAATTCATCGGTACGGTTAGATTTTTTCTGTTTTTGCACTTTTTGATTGGATTGGACAGATTGTCTTAGATTGGGATTGATCGGATGTGATCGGATACAATCAGGAATGATCGGGTGCATAGTTAGAATTGATTTGGGCTGCATGGAACAAAGATTACACATATTTGATATTGCGACATGTTTGGAATGTGGAGATTGTCATACACAAATCAAATGGCGTTGAAGAGTTCGAGTTTCGTGACTGAACCTCTTAACGGCCACAACGACTTCACCTTCTGACAGCAAATGGTGAAGTATATATTGACGCGTGAATGACTGATCATGGCTCTTAGGATGAAGTCAGAAAAATCAAAAACGACGAAGGATGTAGAGTGGGAAGAGATGCAGAACTTGGCGAACAACACGATTTAGTTGTATCTCTATAATAGCACTCTTTAGGAAGTTATCAATGAAAGTGATCCGACAAAACTCTGGGCTAAGTTGAAGAGCAGGTACAAGTCCAAGACATTGACGACTCGGTTCCCTTTAAAGAAACAGTTACATGCATTTCAGATGACCGAGGAATAGAACTTTATAGAGCACTTGGGTGAGGTAAATAGGACACTAACGAAATTAGATTCTATCGGTGTGAAGATCAAAGATGAGGATAAAGTAATTCTTCTGTTGGTTTTATTGCCTTCATCATACGAGCATATGAGGACTACACTAATATTTGGAAAATATATATTTGGATTAGATGAGGTTGTTGTTGCTCTCATATCTCATGAGATGTTAAAAAAAAGTGAGAGTGACAGATCACAAGGAGAGGGCATCATGGTTGCATCAGGCAGTGAAAAAGTCAAAGGTAGGGCGACAGTGAAGTAGGAGGGTTCCAAGTAAAAAGGTCGTTTAAAGTTGAGAGGTTACAAAGGGAAGTGCTACTATTGTGACAAGGAAAGTCATCTGAAGATGAATTGTTTGAAGTACAAGACGGACAAAAAAAAGAACAATCATCAGAGACAGCAGTTACTGAGGGCTCCGATTATAAAGAATCAGAGGTGCTCACAACCACTTTAGTTATGAGCAAATCAGATTGGATATTAGAATTTAGATATTCGTTCCACATGTGTGCAGTTGGAGAGTATTTTGATACATATTAGGCATGCGACAGGGGTACTGTCAGGATGGCTAACAATGTAGTGAGCAAAGTTGTCGATATAGGGATAGTGTAGTTTTACAGGCTTGATGGGATCGTTTTGATCTTGATTGGGGTTAGACATGTGTCGAATCTAAGGAAGAAGTTAATTTCTCTGGGGATCCTGGATTCGAGAGGTTGCGGGTTCTCTTCTAGAGGTGGAGTTCTTTTGGTTTCAAAGGAAAACATGGATATACTGCAAAGACAGATAATTGACAACTTATACAGGCTCATAGGGAATGTTGTGACAGGTGGAGCTACTGCCAGACATTAGATGAGTAATATAGGTAGACGACATACATGAAAAAAAAGGTAAAGGTAATCAGGGTGAACAATGGTTGCGAAAAAGCACACAGAATAGGCGCAGGGGTACACGGAAGCGACGAGATAGTGCAAGTGCGCAGGTAAGCAAATCAGATGGTGTATAGGATGCCGGTAAGATGTAAGAGCAACAATTATTGGATGTTCACAGAAAAACTCTAGGCAATGAGACTAAAACGACAGATGTAACGGATAGGTGTACTCCTCGACAGAAGCAAGTCTCATTTGCTCTTAATTTGGTTAGTGACGGTGATCTCTCCGATTGTGTACACAAAATGGGAGAGATAGAGTCATGTTCTTCTACAAAGTAGTGAGCTTTGTAGGGCACCCGGGTTGGGGTGCAGGCACCTCGGTATAGTGGTGTGGGCCATGTTGTTTGGGTGTGGCTGGTCGACGATGACGATGGTAGAATCGATAGCGATGCTGGTTATTTTCAGGGTGGTTTGAAGAATTCAAGTCAAGATAGAGATTGTTGGGCGGTGTCTATTGTTCTACCGGACTTATGTTTATGATATTATTTTTAGATAACTAATTTGTAGCAAGTCAAAAGTGACTAGCCAATGATGTACTAACCGATTATTTATTTAGCATACCAAGTCTATTCAGAACCATCTTCACATATTCTCTCCGTGATAGCAATAAAGGTTCTGCAACTCTGTCCCTTTTAATCCTCATCTCAAGAATTTATTTTGCAGTACCTAATTCTTTCATTTTTTGTTCCATCTAGTCTTTTAGAAGAAGGCAGTCTCTAGTTCAACGGATTGCTGACCCTTTAATTCATTTATTTTCTGCATACTTGATCTTGCAATAAACATATCATCGATATATGAAAGCAAAATAATGTAACTGTCATCAAACTTCTTGAAATAGCTACACTGATCTGCCAGGCATCTAACAAAACTGTTATAACTCATAAACCTGTCAAACTTTTTGTACCACTATCTCGGTGTTTGTATCAAACCATACAAGATCTTCTGAGCTTGCATACTAATTCTTTCTTTTCACCTGCTACAAATCTCTATGGCTGCTTCATGTAAATATTTTCTTCTAAATCACCATGGAGGAATGATGTCTTCACATCCATCTGCTCATGGTACAAATCTTCACTTGTCAGGATTCCTATCACAAGCCTAATTGTCATAAACTTCACAACTAATGAGAAAATTTTTGTGTAGTTGATATCTTTTTTCTGCTGAAATCACTTTACAACTAGCCTAGCGTTGTACCATTTGCTTCCATCGTGCTCTTTATTGATTCGGTAAACCCATTTGTTATGCAAGCTTTTTTCCCCTATGGTAGTTCAGCTAATTCTCACATATGATTTAAATGAGAGATTTAATCTCATCATACGTAGCTAACTCTCACTTAATTAAATAATCAACATGCAAAGTCATCATCATAACATTTTGGTTCACCCCTGTTATATAGCAATAAATAGTACAATGACGGGGAATATCATTATGTAGGCTTAGGGACCCTAGTAGATTATCTCAACTTCGTCACATGAATATGCGGTTCTTCCTGCTAAACTATATTTTCAAAGTTACCCTGCACCCTACTGTTCATATATTTTTTAGAAATTTCTTCTAACTCAACAATTTTCAAATTTGTAGCACTAACATCAAAAACTATAGTCCTATCCTTATATATGACTTTTTCATTGAATATGACATTCCTACTATAAATAATTTTTCGATTCTGATCATCCCATATTCGATAACCAAACTCATTTGTATCATATCCAATAAAGGTGTATTTGGAAAACTTAAATTCATGCTTATTTCTATCACCAACATTGACATGAACATAAGAAATACATTCAAAGACGTTTAAGAATGATATGTTTACCTTTTTACCACTTCAGGCTTTCTCAAGTATCTTTTTCTCTAAAAGAACAATTGGACCACGATTTATCAAATAAGTTGCAATGTTAATCGCATCAACCCCGAACATTTGTGGGAAACCAGAGTGTATCTTCATGATTTTAGCATGTTCAGTTAATGTCCTATTCACCCGTTCAACAACCCCTTGAGCTGAGGCATTCTTGAAGGAGTCCTCTCCATTTTGATTCCATTCAAAGCATAGAACTCTTATTTCTATCACCAACATCTCCATTTCTCGTCAAATCATCGATGAAAGTGACAAAATAGGATAATTCCCAAAGTGATGAAACTGGTGCAGATCCCCATACATATGTATGAACAAGCTCCAACTTCTGTATGTTCAAAGTTCTGTCACTTTTTAGAAAATTGACCCTATTTTGTTTTTCGAAGATATAGCCTTCACACAAATATAAATTGATGAATTTCAAAGCTGATAGCTTTCCACCTAACATAAGTGTCTTCATCAATTTCTTGCTCATGTGTTCAAGTTGTAAATGACAGAGATCAAAAACACTTTTAATATCAACAACAAATATAAGACTTCTATTATTCGTCGTCATGTACATAGTGTCTTTCTTCTTTTCCCGAGCAACTACAAGGGATCCCTTTGTGATCTTCCCTAGTCCATTAATTAAACTGACCACGTGACTCTCGTTGTCAAGCTGCCCACAAAAATAAAATTCCTTTTCAACCCCAATACATGTCTAATATTCAGCAGCTTCCACACAGACCCATTTGAAAAACTGATCCAGACATATCCTTTACTCACAATCTTCAATGGTTTATCATTAGCAACAAAAACCTTATCGAAATCAGCGGATATAGTTTTTCTTGATTTTCTGATGTGATGTAGAATGGAATGACACGCTAAAATCTAAAATTCATGATTCCATAAAACTGTCAACACTGTAAATTAAGGCGTCACGAATGTCTTTTGCAGTTGTGGCATTCGCAGAATTCTGATCATTCTTGTCTTTCTTCGGTTCCTTACAATGTTTTATGAGATTCCCTTTGTTCATGAAATTCCAACAGGTAGCACCCCTTTTACCCTTGCTCCTCCTCTTGGATTTTGACCTTCCATGATCAGAGTTTCTATATTTTGTTTTTCCTTTTATCTCTATTCTCAAAGCTGATCCCAATGTTATGCCCGTTTCTCTACTTCGAATTTCTTCACTAGGAATCAGGTCTCAGACATCATCAAACTTTTGTTTTTACTTTCCGAACGAGTTACTCATGGCTGTTACAATTCTATTCTAACTATCCGGCAAGGAGGACAGTTGGATAACCCCTAAGGTTTGTTTGTCAAGGAATGACCATTCTTCCTCCTTCATGCCTTTTGGTTTTTCTCTCCCGTGGGGTATATATAGATTCTTCTTGTATAAATAGTCTTCGATCTGCATCTTCTAGAATTCAAAATCTGCACTGGGAAACTTTCTGATCTTAACCTTCTCATCTTTTGCCACCATCACTTTCACTCCACATACCCAAAGCTTTGATACTAGTTATTGGGATAATGAATGAACCCTCAACAGGATCTTGAGATAAACGATCACGAACAAGACGAAAATTAAGCACAAGATATACGTGGTACGACAAGAGTGTCTACGTCTATGAATGCTTTAGGTTTTTACTATATGAAATAAATATACAGAGAAAAATAGTTTTTAGGCTATTTTTGTGCCTTTTAAAGACTCGCTGGCAACTGTTACAATGAATACAACATAAAATGATATAACAAATCATAAGTCTAAAATGTATTAGTACGGCAACGCTCAAGCGCTCGATGAGCATCTAGCGAGTGCCACGTACTGGAAACCTCAGGGCGATCTGACACTTGAGCATACCGCGAGTGCCTTGCTAGCACCCCATTTTGGACTGCCAGTGTCGAGCGCCCAACTAGTCACTAGCATCAGCTTCTAAAGTGCTAGCACTTGAACGCCCAACTAGAGCTCTGATATCGTTGACTTTTGAAATTCCTTATTTTAGTACTTATTAGGTTCTACACATCCCAATACTATGGTATTGTAGTTTTGGTATTTTGTGCTCTTTGGTGTGACAATATTGGTACAACCTTCATGCTCGCACCAAATAATTTGAAATCGATTATCATTTTGTGCAGCATAAGATTGCTAGTGGACATTTAACTATCGATTGCACTAGTACAAAGGATCACACTGCTAACATCTTTATGAAAGAATTGTCATCACCGTGCTTCCGATCTTTGCGTTTATGCGTTCCAAGCTATACATTCTTCCACGAAGACCGTCATATTGCGGGGGCTCTTACAAAACCGTTGAGTTATCAATTTGTTTATGTATTTGATTGTGATAGGCTTAATTAGGTTGTAATTAATTATCTCATTATCCTCAACAAGAATTTATCCAACTATAAAATTTTGCAAAAAAATTTAGAATGGTTGTGAACCAGCACTCCCATTTCATTATACGTATATTAAGGCCTTATTTATTTGTTTTGATTTGTTTTTTTTAGTTATCTTTTTTTTTTCTAACTTTCTCAATTTCTCGAGACGAGATCAATCTAAAAGTATGCATGTCATATTAAAGTTTTTTAGAAAGTACTACAGGAGAAGAAAGCCTCTTAAAAACATTTAAGTGGCTTTTTCGACTTATTTGTACTCTTTTAATTTTTTAACCAACTTTTTTGCTTTTTAATTTTTTTTAACGAGAATAATTTAAAAAATATATACACAAAAAGAAAGTATAAAAAAATTATCCTAAACAAGATTTGGAAAAAAAAATTATGTGCACTGTTCACACGAATTTGTCTGTCGAGTGAAATCTATACTATTATAATAATAATAATAATAATAAAACAACGGCATCTCGATTTTTTAGTAATGCCATTGTCGTGTTCGGACTTTGGGCCATTGGATGGTGTTTTTAATAAAATTAGTTTAAAAAACTTAGCATAAATGCGATGGAGTTAAAATAAGTTTAATAGTTAGATTAGGGTCTTAATTTTGAAAAAATGCTGAGTCACTCGAGTTTGGTTGTATCAGATAACCTTTAAAAATCATTTGAATAGCAAGCAATGCAAGCTTTGATAATTAATTTGTAATTTTGAAATAGGCATTAAAATACTAAAAAAATAATTTTAACTTGAAATGATATATATAGTAGCCGAACCTAATTTTTAAAGTGAATTTTGTTTTGATTTGCAAAAATAAGAGTTTAGAAAGGCGTTAGCACCTAATATTGCCTTTTTGGTACCGATTCTTTTTTATGTTAATATCCATGTATTTAATAAATTATTTTTAATTTTTATCCAATTGAAAAATAAAAAATAAAAAATATGTAGTTTCAAAGATTTTAATATAATAGTAATATGTTGAAAAGACGGAGAAATAAAATAATATGCATGATATGTAGCAGACTGACAGGGTTAGAAAAATAATGATAAAAAAATATAAAAAATTAATATGCAAATATTTTCAATGATATGGTTAGAGCCACTTAAGCTTTTCACATGTCATGCATTAAAAAAAAAAAAAAAAAACTTGACCAATTGCACTTTGTGCTAAAAGCACAATTTTAATGCATATATAACACATATATGTATTATAATTTAATGGGATTCGAGTGAAGCAAACCGGCAAAGTACATGCATCTATTAGAAACTTCAATTTAGGCATTGCACGTGATTATAATGCCTTCAAATATATATACATTTTCGAATTGATTACTAAGTGCATTCAACGATGAAGAGCTTAGCTGTATAATTTTGAAGTTAGACTAGTTATGTATGTATTTATTTATTGTTTTTGCTCATAGCTTTCAATTAACTCTATTTGTGTAGTGTCTAAAATCTTATCTTTTTTAATAATTGATCTCAAATCTAGAGAAAGAAGAAAATTTGTGCATTATGTAGCTGATAACTAACGCGTCAAAATACTCATCAGATGCTTATAAACATGAATTCAAATAATTTAGCTGCTTGGTTTGGTTTTAGCTTCTAACTAATTATATTAAATTGAAAGGTACATGCTGTCATAACAGACATAAAAACACATGGAAAATTAATATATATATATATATATATATATTGGCGACAGATGAGGATCACAAGGTATGAGAATTATTCTGTCTTATTTTATTGGCCCATATTCTAAATAAAAAATATTAAGTACATAGATGTTAGCACAGAGGTAGGACACAATTCACTTACATGTGGTGTGATGGGTTTTACAAAATGGTCTGTGTCTATGTGTGCTGCTCTATTTTAAATACAACAGTTATTATAAAAAGAGAAAATATAAGTTAGAGCTAAAACTTCTTTAATAGAGTTTTTGAGTTTAGAACTCGTAAATTAGTTGAATTAATTATTAACAATCTATAAAATATGAGTGAGGGGTAGAGCGAAAAAATTGAAGAGTCATTTGTGAAATACCACCTTTAGAGCATTTATTTGGTCCCTCTGACTTGCTAGAAATAAACTGGTATTTGAGAATAAAAAGATTGAATGTGAGGAGATTGTCCACTTGGTGAATGTGAGAACTGGCATGTGAATAAAAAAAAAGTTTAGGAGTAGATCTTATAAGGTGGAGGATGTTATTTTCAATCTCTTGACAGTTACATCCTAATTATGCTTAGCTTCTTGATGATCCCTCATCAACAAGAGAGGTAGGTTTTTTTTTTTTTTTTTGACATCAGCTATGTTAGTTTTTTTCTCTTTTTGCCGGGTGTCTTTGTTTTTAGGAAGTTTGTGTTCATAAACAGTGGGTGTTTCTTCGTCTTTGTTTAGTTTTTACTATATTTTGCTTTTTAGTTGTTCGAAAAAAAAGAAATATCCGAGACGCTAAAGAGAGATGATGAACAAGAACAGGAGTTCCAGCAATAAATATGAGTTTGATGATTTCTGAGATGGATTTGAGTAATAGAATAGCAAATGCAAGTCTTTCTCTCATAAATGCTGAGAAGTAACTCATTATATAAATTCTTGTGAGTTCTTGACCGTTGAAGGTAGGTGTGGGCAATAAATGCCAAAAATTCAACGGTTGAGATCTGTCGTATTTTAAATTTTCGTCTTTAGGGTCGACACAAATAGATTTGGTGTCGACACAAAGTGTTTAGGGCATGGTTCTTCAAGGAGTTGGGTCGACACGAACCTTCTGTGGGGTCGACACAAATTCTGCACTTTACCTTCCAACGTTCTAGGGTCGACACAAATGAATCTGGTGTCAACTCGTTTGAAACTTCAGCATCCGGAGGAACCGTTTTGTGTTGACTCAACTTGTCTCTGGTGTCGACACTGAATCTCTGCAGGAAGCCTAGGGTACTTTTGTGTTAACACAAATGTGCTTTGGGATTGACACCAAAATTCTGCAGTTAGTTTCGGTAGTTTTGTGTCGACACAAATCTTCTTGGGTTCGACACCAAAATTCTGCAGGCAGGCTTGGGATTTTTGGGTAGACACAATTTATCGTGGGGTCGACACCAAAAATTTGCAGGAGGTCTCAGTTATTTTGTTTTGACACAATTTTCATTTGTATCGACCCAAACTTTCAAAAATCAAAAGTGATGGTAACTTTTGTGTCGACACAAAATTGATTTGTGTCGACTCAAAATGAGTCCTGGGCACGTCGGCACTTTTTATGTTGACACTAACTTTTTGGTACCTGAAGATCAACTTAAAAAATAGTTAGGGTGTCAAATCATTTAATCAATTGGTGTTGACACACTTGATAAGCTTCAAGTATACTTTGCCTTAAGTGTTTGACTTAATTTTCAATTAAGAACAACACAAAAAAATTTAATTAAAGAATTCTTAAGTGTTTGAACTTTTTGAGATAAAAGTTATTTCTTTTTTGCTAAGGTGTCAACTTAGATTGTTCAAAATGTGTTAAAACTTTTATTTTGAAAATATAAAATATTATCAATTTAAAATAATTCATTCTTAGAAAATGAATTATGAAAATCATCAAAATCAAATAAAAAAGCCATTGAACTAACAATCTCCCATTTTTTGGTGATTACAACCATATTACCATTTTACGTTTAAAATATTTTTTAATAAGGGTTATCTCCTTATCAATATGTCTTAAACATTAAAAGCACATAAATCACAGTGAAAACATATAATTTTTGATATAATTTGCACAAGAGATTAAGAAGCATTCAGAATTTATTAGAATTTGTGCAAAACAGTGAATTGGTGTAAGGTGATTTTACTCAAACACATCTAATTTCATATCTAATTAAGTAAACATTCATGGGCAAATGAATTTGATATAATGAGCATAAGAACACTATAATTCATTGAAGAAGAATTGTTTAGACATATAAACTATTCATTCACAATTCATTCAAAAATAAAAATTATTCAAACATCCACAACATCAACTATTCAACCAACCAAAAAAAACTGTACATCTTCACCTTCCATTAAAAACATAAAAAAGATTGTTTGAAACTACACTTCAACATATCTCTTCTCTCCCGTTTACTTCTCTACATTTCTACTTCTTTTCATTTTCTTCTTCCCTTTTGTAATTATCAAAAAAATTAGGGGTTGTCCATGAAGTGCTTGAAATTCTTCTTTGCCTTGGCCTTCTCCTTGCTTGTTGAGGCTCGTTCCTTTGCCGCGCGAGATCGCTCATCCTTAGCTTCACCCGCTGCAAGGGCCACCCATCTTGCTGCCAAAGCCATTTCAGCGTCCCTTTTAAGGTGTGCAGCCTTTTCTTCTTTAGTTTTTTTGGGCTTGAACTACTTGGCCCGTGCTTCTTTGATCTATTTCAAATGCTCTTCCACTTTCTGAGAATTGACTTGAGTAGCCGTGACGATCCCTTCGTCGTATTCTTTGCGAACTTGCTGAAGGATAGCATTGTTTGCATTAACAAAGGAGACAATGCCGTCATCCATTGTGCGATACAATGATCCTCCAGCATCAATTGCGCGTTCAATTTCTTTACGCAAGGATCGATTTGATCTTTCAAGGTCTTTAACCTTGGAGGAGAGGTTGGTGACGATGTGATTAAGATCGAAAAAATCTTGGTCTACCTTAGCTTGATTTAAGGTGACCTTAGAAGACAGAGCGTTGATGGAAGAGAGAACTTCAGAAATGTCAACATGGATTGAAGCAGAGGAGGATGATGGAGTAGCAGGGGGAACTGATGAGGTAGAGACAAAAATAGGAGGAGGAGTAGAATGTGATGGACCCGGGGTGTCAAAGGGTCCATCAGAGTCATGATATGCAGGAGGAGAATCAAGATGAATGGGTATGGATGGAATGTCTTGAGAGGCATGGGGAGGAGTCTTGCTAGGAGCAGTGGTGCCATGATGAGTAGTAATCCAGACTCCGTCAACATTTACAATTTGTATATGTTTTAAAGTTGTGCTACCATACAATTCATGTTTTGAGAAGGTAAGAGCTTTTTCTCAGATAAGTCTACGCCTAAATGACGAAAGACTCTAGTAAGATACATCCCGTGTGGCAAAGACAAATTTTTCTTACTGTGGGAATGAAGCATATGGAAAATGCACAAAAATTATAGATTAAAATTTTATTATTCGAGAATTCACCACATAATGAATATGTGCACATATGAGACTTCACTAAATTTTTTTAACTGGGGAAGAAAAATGTGGTTGACCATATTATGCAAAATACGCATATCTGGTTTCAAAGAGTTAGCCTCTAGAGGCTTAGCGGGGTCGACGTCCTCATTTTTAAAAATGTTCTTGACAGCATCAGAAAACGAAAAGCCTTCAACCTCAATAGATTTCTGGCTGTGGTAGACGCAGATTTCCCCTTTGGGAATCCAAATAATTTCATTTAAGGATGATGGAGTCAAAGTAATGTCTTTACCATTTACCCAAGTGGTGATGGTAGTGGTCGGAACAAGGAAAATGTAAAAATGTGTGCAAAAAGAATTAACTAGAGTGGGATAGTGAGGTTCTTTGATTTCTAAAAGCCTTTCCCACCTAAGGCCTGAAAAGAGGTCCTTGAACCTCATTTTAATCGAGTCGAAATACTCGAAATCAATGGAACGTCCAGGATCGATTTTTCGATTTACAAAGGAAGAAAAATAGAGTTGATGAGATCTAGAGTTTTGAAAAGAAATTACCTCAGAGGAGGCAACATTTTGAAGATTAGAGGTCGTTGTAGTTGTCGTCGCAGTCGTCTTCTTCCGCTTTGATGTTCTAGGGCTTGAAGGTCCTTCATCAACGGATCGTTTCGATCCTTTACCCATTGTCTTTGGTGGCATTTTGAAAGATTTGGGTTGGATTTGTGAAGAAGAAGAAGGAGGGGATCGACTCAGGATTTGAGAGGAAAGAGAGCGGGAGACGAATAGTTTATATAGAAAGAGAGAGAAACGAAATGACGTTTCAGGGACCAACGCCTCTTTTATAGGCCTAACGATTTGTGTCGACACAAGTTTCATTTGGTGTCGACACATTTCGTGTCAAGTGTGAGTATCGAAAAGGAGCGATGGTGTCGACACAATTTCAGTTGGTGTTGACACATTTTGGCCATTTGGGTCGACCTAGTTAAGGTTGGTATCGACACAAATTTACCGAGAGTCAGAAAAAACTACGGTGTCAACACTGCATAGAATGGGGTCGACACATTTCTTCCCAGTGCCACTTCTATACAGTTTGTGCCGATACTACAAACATTTGTGTCGACACTAATTCACTTTGTGTCGACACATTTTCACATTTGTGTTGATACAAATTCACTTTGTGGTGACACAATTTCTCATTAAAGAAACAACCATCAGGCATTTTGAAATGCAATAAAAGACATAGTTAGTATGGCATATAAATCATCAATTTTGAGCACATAACATACCAAATTCTCTTCTAATAAAGCATATTCTTTCTTCATTTAAAGATTTTATGAAAATATCCGCTAACTGGTAGTCGGTGCCAATAAATTCAAGTTCAATATTTTCTTTTTGCACATGATCTCTCATGAAATGATATCTAATCTCTATGTGCTTTGTTCTTGAGTGCTGTATAGGATTTTTAAATATATTAATTGTACTTGTATTATCACATTTTATAGGAATATGATCTAGGTTAAAATCATAATCCTCTAATTGTTGCTTCATCCATAGAATTTGAGTATAACAACTTCTAGTTGCAATGTACTCAGCCTCGGCTGTAGACAAGGCTGCTGAGTTTGCCTTCTCGCTAAACCAAGAGATTAGTGCGTGTCTTATAAATTAACAAGTATCACTTGTGCTTTTCCTATCTACTTTACATCCGGAAAAATCAGCATCCGAATCGCCAAATAACTCAAAGGCTATTCCTCTAGAACAAAATAATCATAGGTTTTGTGTTTCTAAGAGGTATCTAAATATACGCCTAATAGCGGTCACATGTGATTCCTTAGGATTAGATTGAAATCTAGCACACATACAAACACTGAACATAATATGTGGTCTACTAGCAGTTAAATATAATAGGGATTCAATCATACCTCTATAACGCTTTTCATCCACTGCTTTACCATCTTTATCCTGATCAAGCTTTGTGGTAGGACACATTAGTGTTCTCAGAGAGTTTGCTTTCTACATGTCAAACCTCTTCAAAATGTCCCATGTGTATTTGGCTTGATTGATGTAGATTTGTTCTTGAGATTGTTTGATTTGAAGTCCTAGAAAGTAGTTGAGCTCTCCTATCATGCTCATTTCGAATTCCCCCTGCATACACTTAGCAAAGTTCTTGCAAAGAGATTCGTTAGTTGCACCAAAAATTATATCATCTACATAATTTTGTATAACTAGCATGTCAATTCCTTGAGACTTGATAAAAAGGGTGGTGTCAATTTTTCCTTTAAAAAACTTATTTTCAATCAAGAATTTGCTAAGCCTTTCATACCAAACTCTAGGTACTTGCTTTAAACCATAAAGAGATTTGGTAAGTTTAAAAACATGTTTTGAAAAAATTTAAATTTTCAAAATTAGGAGGTTATTTTACATAAATTTCCTTCGAGATAAAACCATTTAAAAAGGCACCATTGACATCCATTTGATAGAGTTTGAAATTTTTAAAGCAAGAAAAAGCAAGCAACATCCTAATGGCTTCAAGCATAGCCACAGGAACAAAAGTCTCATCAAAATTGATGCTTTCTTCTTGATTGTAACCTTGGGCTACCAATCGAGCTTTGTTCCTAAGAACTACTCTATTTTCATCTATTTTATTTC
>JAOTRH010137813.1:0-13939 GCA_034768845.1 Heliamphora exappendiculata | reverse complement strand
TAGTTCTATTATATTGTTAAAAAATAAAATTTATATATATATTTATATATTAAATATATTTAATTTATTTAATCGGGGGTAGAACGGAAAAAATGGGACGAGAGTTGCAAATACTGTCCCCTTACCGTTATTTAACGGGTACGAGAAAAATTCACATAAAACGAAATAAAAAAAGCGACGACGGGACAGGTACAAGTATAATTATCATCTTTGTTCTTAAGAAAAACTACACTCTTTCTCTCTCTTTAAAACTATCCTCTCTCTCTCTCTCTCTTTTAATAGTCTATTTTTTCTCTTTCTAAAAAATAACCTGTAAGTATTCACCATCTCTCAATTTGTAAATTTATTTGCACTTATTTATATTATTTTTAATTTTTTTTATTGCAGTAGTTGAAAATAATCTTTTTCACCTTCACCGAGTAGACATGGCGTCAGGTATAATTGAGGATATTTAATTAAATATATTGAATTTATTTTATATGTATAATTTTATATGAATTTTTAATTATATTAACAATTCAAAGTCTTGACCACTTTGCTCAAAAGCCTTCAATACCCAATCTAAAACGTTTAAGTAACGTTTACAAGTAGTGATAGCTAGATGAAAGGCTCGGGCATTTTTATGTTTTTTTTTTCTCAAAAAATAATCTAATATATTATTTTTTTATTTTTGTGATTTAAGAAGTTTAAATAAATAGATTTTTTGGAAATTATATACATATATTGTTAGTGTAAATTTTTATTTAATTTATAAAATCTGAGTTTTTGAGTGTCTACGTAAAACAATATAAAACCGCCACTGCCAACAAGTGAATTTATATTTTTGTTATATGTTGTAATTTTTTTTTCATTTTAGGTTTTTGAAGAAAAGTATGGTTAGACTAAAACCATTATATATTAGCCCTTGTTTGGTTTCCTTAAAAGCTAATTTTTTTGCAAAAAAAAAAAACTTTTAAGCCATACCGTTTAATTTTTCAAAAAAAATTTATTTTTTTCTATCTCTTAATTCAAGAAAAAAAAAGTATATACACATTCTTAACACCTTAACTTTTTTTTGAACTAAAATTATTATAATATCTTCAATTAAAAAAAGCTAACCCTTCTCACAAAAATAAAAAAAAGTTATGACAATATTCTAAATACTATAACTTTAAAAAAAAAGTATGGCTTTATTAGACATTTTAATAAAAAGCCAAGAAGCAAAAAAAAATTATTATAAAAAATTATCTCAAACACCTTAACTATTTTTATTCTTTTTTTTTAAAAAAATAAATATTTTAAAAATCAAACTTTGTAGACATCCTAAAAATACATAATAAAGAAAAGAAAAAAAAGATTTTTTTTACCCCATAATATGCCATAACAAGAAGAAAGAAAGAAAGAAGAAATGAAAGTCCAAAAAAGAAAGAAGGAATGAAGAAAAGAAAGAAAAACCAATAAATGAAAGTCCAAAAGGTGAAAGATTCAGATGTGATATGCTTTAAAGTAAATGGCACTGCAGTCCAATATAAATTTGTATATAATAAGAAGAAAAAAAGGAAAATACTCTCTCCACTACCCTATGCATTAATCTTGATGTTCAAAGCCTCATTTGTTTTGGCCCTTTTAGGTTAAAAGTGAATATTTTGACTTCTTTTTAGTTTCCCTCTATCTTTTATTCATATTTTTATTTTATTTTTTCAGTCTATTTTCATGACAAAAACTGAAAAAGTAACAAGTTTTTGACCAAATAATAAGAAAGTTCATCAAAAAAATGAGAAAATATAAATCTAATTTATGAGTTTATTTACGGTGTATTCAAGATCGACTTCTTTTATTTTTTGGTTAAAACCCTTTACTTTCGAAATTTGTCTTGATAGAAGAAATTAAAGAAGAAAAAAATATATCTAAGAAAGTTAAACAACCCAAAATAAGCAAATAAATTATATTCAATAAGAAAATAAATGAAGCAAGTTATTCATTTTGGTGTAGATTCAGAAATTTTATTTGGGAGAGGCCAAATAATGTATATGGAAAAAATATATTGTTTTATCAGTTGTTATAATTATACTAATAAATTAAAATGTTCAACTAATTTGATTTTTATAATTAGAAAAAAAGAAAAATAAAAGGAAATAATATGTAATCTCTTACGTAATGAAACATATATATCCAATCAAATTGGTATTATATGAAAAATTGTGAGAAATTATTAAAAGATTATTTTAGTATATATTACGAAATGCTTACGAAATAAAAGCTAAAAAAATTAAGAGGTTGTTAGATATTAATTTTTCAAAAAGATTTAAGGGGGAAATCTGGGACGGTGGGCCCTCAAACAAAACATTACGTCGGCCATGGTCAGAAAGAAAAATTGAAGCAACAGTATTGCACCTTTGCATGACAAATTAGGCTTTGTTTGGGAATCTGGCTTAAACTCAGGTTTTTTGGTTAAGATCGTTTAAAGATAAATAAGCAAAAAGTTCATTTAGTGAACTGTTGGGATGACTTTTAAACCCAAAAGAAATAAGTTAAAAAACTTGGTTTAAAGTAATTTTAAGCTTAAAAAAAACTTTTAAGTAAAAAAAAAGTTGTTATATTTTTTAAAGTTTTATTTTTATATAATTTTATATTTAATATAGACATTTTTTGATAAATCTTGATGACTAGAATTTAAATATATATATTTTTTTAAAAAAATCAATGTGTATAATAAAAAAATAACTTTTTTTTAAAAATAAATTATTTTATGTCAAAAAAGCAACAAGACTGAAAGGCTAAAAGCCTATGGTTTCTCAAATGAAGCTTTTTGGCTCTTTTGGCTTTAGGTCAAAAGATATAAAAAATTAGGCTTTAAGCCATGTAAGTCAGGAGATCGTGCTATGCCTAAAAAATGACAGTACAGTGCTGTGTCATGATAGAGGCGAGTTTAGGAATAAATATTTATGATCGAATTCGTTAATTACTTAAAATTCATCAAGTTTGTTATAAATGCAAAAAAATAGATTGATTTGATATTTGTAACTAAGTTATTGAGTAATACTTGTTTAACATTTTTTTTAAAATTATAATTTTTATTTATTTATTTATAAAACAGTATTAAGAGATCTTATTCAATCACTTATCTACAGGTATCGAATCAATTTTAATTTTTACATAAATAACAAACTTAATGAGTTATACGTAATGAACGAATTCAATTATAAAAATTTATTCGCAGACTCACCCCAAGCAAGCAAGGCGCAGCACCGTGTGCCTAACTAGGCCATTTTTTAGTAATTCTTGAAAAATTACGTGGTATAATTTATATGATACTTTTATTTAATTATGTAATAAAAGATATTTTAATAAAAATAAAAATAATTTATCTTTTATTGCATAAGCAGAAAACAAAAAATAACCTTTTTGATATATATTAAATATTTGTATTTATAAAAAAATTGTATATAGATAATGTCATGTAATATTATAAAAATCTATTTTACAATATATAACTTTTAATATGATATTTATATAGGTGTTAAAAAGTAATTTGCATAATTGTGTATTTGCAATAAAGCATAATTTTTTTTATGGTGGTGTTTGAATTTTTCTCGATACTTATAATATTTTAATTTGTTGTATCTTTTTTTTCATGACGAAAAAATCACCTCAAGACAAGAGCCATTTGGACTCACTCTTAAAGCATAAATTTTTGGATACCTATTATCATTCGTAAATTACAAATATCGATTAAGTCAGAGTAGTTCCGATCTTAAACCGCTGTGTTATCTTGACTGGTTAATTTATTGTTTCGATTAATAATTTTCTTTTCTTTATTAATATCGAAATTAATTGAGATTGAAATTTTTTAATTATATTTTGTATAAATTATTTTCAAAAACATAAAATTTTAAATTATATATATATATATATAATCATAAAAAAATGATAAAAGAATCATTAGTCTCGGGATTATCCTAGTGGCTAATAATGGGACAAGTTTGATTGGATTGTGGTCCCATAAACAGGGCTGTACCCTTGCTAATGACTCCACCGAATCGTACCATTGGCTGACCAGCGTCGAATATTCGCCGGTATCTTACACATTCCCCGTGATCCGACGACAGTCGCCGGCCGCCTTTGACCGACACAGCTCCATCCACTTTAATTTCTGTCGTTCCGATTATATAAAATAAAAAATCTTTTTTACATATATAATTGCATATATATAATTAATAATTTTCAAAAATATAGCAATACTAAAATCTAAAAACATTATATTTATTTTTTATTTTTATATTTAAAATTTTAATCATTCATTAATTATAGTTTTTATATACTATATTATTTTTAATTTCTTAATTAGTATTACTTTTTGGGGTTATAAACTTCTTCGACTTTTTCTTTTTGTTTTTGTTCTTATAAAATAAAAAATAAGAACAAGACATCATATTTTTACCCCAACTCAGTTCATATCCAATCCCAACTTCAACATTGACTTTTTGTTATTGTTGTTAATAAAATTAGTACTTATATAAATAAAAAAAATAAACTTCTATTACATAAATTAGGGTACGAAGCTCTCATTTTATTATCACACAATGCATTAAAAAATTAGAAGCATTATTAAGAATAGTTAAGCCTTTCTCGTCAAACCAATTTCCATTAGCCATTCGATCAGCGCATTTAGTTCCTTTTTGATTTTTCAAAAAATTAAATTTTTTTGGGCAAAAAAATCAAATATTATGTTATACTGTTTGGTTTCTCAAAAAACAAACTAATTAACTTTTTTTTTATGGTATAGATTGAGATATGAAGCTCTACATTACATAATTACACAAAGTATTAAAAAATAAGGAGCATAATTAAGGATATTTAGGACTTCCCCGTCAAATCAATTCTCATTGGCCATTCGATCCGCGCATTTAGTTCCTCTTTGATTTTTCAAAAAATTGACTTTTTTTGCTAAAAAAGTCAAATATTATGTTATACTATTTGGTTTCTCAAAAAACAAACTAATTAACTTTTTTTTATGGCATAGATTGGGGTATGCAACTCTACATTACATCATTACACAAAGCGTTAAAAAACAAGGAGCATAATTAAGGATAGTTAAGCCTTTCTAGTCAAATCAATTCCCATTGACCATTCGATCCGCGCATTTAGTTCCTCTTTGATTTTTCTTTGCAAAAAAGTCATATATTATGTTATACTGTTTGGTTGATCAAAAAACTAACTAATTAATATTTTTTTTCATGGCATAGATTGGGGTATGAAGCTCTACATTACATCATTACACAAAGCGTTAAAAAACAAGAAGCATAATTACGGATAGTTAAGCCTTTCTCGTCAAACCAATTCCCATTGGCCATTCGATGTGCATATTTAGCCCATGTTTGATTTTTCAAAAAAAAAAAAAAATTAAGTCATACTATTTGATTTTCAAAAAAGACAACTAATTTCTTTACCTTTTAATCCATGAAAAAAAGGCTATAAACATTCAAGACACCTTACTTTTTTTGAATTAAAATTACTATATTACCTTCAATTAAAAAAATTTACCATTCTCACAAAAACAAAAATAAAAAAGTCGTGCCAAAATTCATTTTCATTGTTACTGTTTCGACTATTAAAATGAGGATCATGAGTTGTCAACAGACCGGGTCAGGCCGCGTAAGTAGTGCTTAGGCCCGCTTACGGGCTACTTTTTGTAGTGGGCTGGATAGACCGGGCTTGAAATAACATAGTTAAGCCCAGACCCTATCCGATGGGCTTAGCCAAACTGGGCTAGTGCGCAGGCCGACGGGCGGGCTGGTGGGCTGAGAAATTTACATACTAATTCTTTCTTTCTTTTTTGTAAAAAAATTAACTTCAAACTTTTTGACTTTTCGGGCTATTCAAGAATCAAATAATTTTTTTAATAGTCAAACAATTTTGTTAATTACATAAAATAATTTCTACTGAGTGGGATACCGGACAAGCTACTGGGCGGGCAAACAGTCCTATTAGGAAAATTTTAAATAAAAATAGCCTGTAGCGGAATAAAATATTTTTTTCTCCCTTTTTACTTAATTAAATGAGCTAACAGATTGAACTCTCTAGGCATACCTAGAGAATGACAATATCAAGAATAATATTTTCGGAATAACAAAATATTGAATACTCGTCACCATAAGGTGAATTACGACTAAATAAATAAATTAAGTTTAAATCTCACCGGTTGATAATCGAAACCGTTGATTAACAAAAATCAAGCGCCAAGTGTATGCTGCTAAAATTTCACGATGATCAGGCTTCGTTTAATATCCAATTTGTGCACAAAACTAAACTGTTTTTTCCTCGCCCAAAAAAACTTCTCTGCTTGCGCTGATGATGATGGCTGGTTCTTAATTCTCAAAGCCTAAGAATTAATTTTGCTTCTGTGATATATTATTAGCCACCGAACCCAATTAGGGGAATTATATATATAGAGAGCCTATTAAGATTTTTCCAATTAAAAAAGGATTCCTAGAAACACTAGGTTTCTACAAATCCTTTTCTCCGCCAGCTTCTATTTTTTTTAAAACAATAAACTTTAATCCTAATATAATATTAATCCTAAATATATTAGACTTATAATATAATTGTGTCACTCAAAGTAGGGTGGATACCAACAAACTCTCCCTCCACCTATGTGGAAGAATCCATCATACTCGCTGCGTTTCTGTAAAAAATATGTTTCTCCGTGGGTAGAATCTTTGTAATCATATCTGCACCATTCTGGGCAGTATGGATCTTCTCTAACTGTAATAGTTTTTCTTCCAATACATTTTGAATCTAGTGATATCTCACGTTAATGTATTTTGACCGTGAGTGGAATTGTGAGTTCTTACTCAAATGGATAGCACTTTAGATATCACAGAAAAATGCATACTTTTCCTGTGTCAACCCTAATTCTTGTAGTAACCTCTTCATCCACAGCATCTTTTTGCAACCTATGCCGCTGCAATATACTCGGGCTCTGTGGTGGATAGTGCAATGCACTTCTGTAATCTACTTTGCCAAGATATAACACTCCCTGCAAATGTAACCAGGTAACCTGATGTAGATTTTCTAGAATCGACATCTCCTGCTATGTCAGCGTCTGTAAAACCTTCTAACTCGGGCTTGCCCTGACCGAAGCATAGACCAACTCTAAAAGTGTCTCTGAGGTACCGAAAGATCCATTTTACTGCTTCCTAGTGATCCCTTCCCAAATTTGGTAGAAATATGCTCACCACTCCAACTGCATATGCTATGTCTGGTCTTATACACACCATAACATACATTAGACTCCCTTCTGCAAACGAATAAGGAACTTTTTTTTATCTCTGCCTCGTCTTTTTTACTTGTTGGACTTTGCTGTAGACTGAGTCTAAAATGACTAATAAGTGGAGTGCGTACAGGTTTAGCCTTGTCCATGTTGAATCTCTAAAGTACCTTTTCAATATACCTCTCATGTGAGAGCCATAGTCTGTGATTCTTCCTGTCCCATGTGATCTTCATGCCAAGTACCTGCTTAGCTGGTCCCAAGTCTTTCACTACAAATGATTTGCTCAACTCTCCTTTAAGTTTCTGAATCTTGCTCATGTCGTGGTCGATGATCAATATATCATCCACGTATAGTAACAATATAATAAAGTCACCTCTTGTAAATTTTTTTAGGAACACACAATGGTCTGAAGCGGTCTTCTTGAACTCGTGTTCGGTTACAAGTTGATCAAATTTCTTATACCACTGTCGTGGTGCCTGCTTCAACCCATACAGACTCTTCTTTAGCTTGCATATTAGATTTTCCTTATCTTTGACTTTGAACCCATTGGACTGCTCCATGTAAATCTCTTCCTCTAAGTCACCGTGGAGGAAGGCTATTTTTACGCCCATCTGTTCAATCTCCAAATTAAAATTTCCAGCCAACCCGAGAACTGTCTGAATGGATGTCATCTTCACAACAGGTGGGAAGATTTCTTCAAAGTTGATACCTTTCTTCTAATTAAATCCCTTCACAACCAACCTAGCCTTGTACCTAGGCTGTGAGTTTTCTTCTTCTATTTTTAGTATGTTGACCCATTTATTCTTCAATGTTCTTTTACCTTTTGATAACTTTACTAGATCATATGTCTGATTCTCGTGCAAGGATTTTATCTCTTCTTGCATGGCTTTCATCTATTCGTTCTTTTATTCACGTTCAACTGCTTTTTGATAAAAATCTGGCTCTCCTCCATCTGTGAGCATCAAATATTCAGTAGGTGGATATCTACTAGAGGCTTGACGCTCTCTGAGGGACCTTCTCAACTGTGGCTCTACTGGAGGATCAATGTGAGCCTGTTCTATTTGTTCTTCTGGGACTGTACCATCAACTGTAGGCGTATCCTCATCAGTATCTGCACAATCTTGTGTGTCTCCCCTGTCATTATTATGCATGGTAGGTGGAAGGACTGGATCTGTATCAATCGGATATTCTGCCTGTGTAGCTAGTTCTTTTTTCTTGTTTATATCTTCTATTGTTTCGTCATCAAAGAAGACGATGTCTGTACTTCTGATGATCTTCTTGTCAACAGGATCCCAAAGTCTATACCCAAATTCTTCTCGACCATATACCAAAAAGATGCACTATTTTGATTTCTCGTCAAGCTTTGACCTATGATCTCTAAGAATGTGAACAAATGTTCTGCACCCAAATACATTCAAGTGCTCAGAGGAGATCTCTTCTCCCATCCATACTCTGTCTGGCGCATCACCCTCAAGTGGAGCTAATGGAGATAGATTTATCAGATCAACTATTGTCCTCATTGCCTCGCCCCAGAAAGTCTTTGGTAATTTTGCACGTGATAACATACATTTGACTCTTTTCATGATTATCCCGTTCATCTTTTCTGTCAGTCCATTCGGTCTTGGTGTCTTAGGGATGATCATCTCATGCCTGATGCCCTCAACTTGACAGTACTGTTGGAACGGTTCTCGATACTCACCACCATTGTCAGTTCGAATGCATTTCAATGATCTTCTTGTCTGTCTTGTCACACTGGCCTAAAACTGCTTGAACACATCTAGCACATAGTCTTTAGTTCTTAAAGCATGTCTAAACCTTCCGTGAGTGGTCATCAATAAATACCACAAAATATCTAGCACCATCTATAGTGATAATATTCATCAGACCACAAATACCAGAATGTACAAAATCTAGGATATTTGACTTTCTAGATGCAAAAACTCTATTGTACAGGATTCTGTGTTGTTTTCCAGCTAAACAATGGATGCAAGTTTTGAAAAAATTAAGTACCCGTTACCTCAGGTAGAAGCTCTCTTCTAGCTAGAACTTGCATGCTCTTCTCACTCATGTGTCTGAGCCGCTTGTGCCATAGCTCGGTGGTGGCGTCCTACTCAACTGTGCTGATTACTCCTTTGCTAAACTTTGCCTCCAAGGTGTAGAGACTGGATGTCTTCTTTCCTTTTGCAATAATTAGGGACCCTTTGCTGAGTTTTCACTTTTCGTCCTCGAAGTGGTTCTTGTAGCCTTCATCATCCAACTAACCGTTGGATATGAGATTAAACATGTTCTTTGTCTCGTGTCTGATGCTCTTGAGTACTAATCTGTAGCCTGTAGTGGTCTCTAGATTGACATCTCCCATTCTCGCTATATCGGACATACCTTCATTACCCATTCTGACACGTTCAAAATTGCCGGCTATATAAGTCATGAAATATTCCTTATGTGCGGTGACATAGAAGGAGGCATCCGAGTCAATTACCTAACTAGAGTCCTGTCTTGTGATCCCAATGAACCCGTCATCACAAACAATGATGGTCTCGCTTTCATCTGAAGCTACTGCAACTGTATCATTCTGATCTTTCTTATCGTCAAACTTACCCTGTTTCTGATCCCTTTTCAATTTTCTGCATTCATTTTCCATTTGCCCTAAATTGTCGCAATAGAAGCATTTAATCTCCTTCTTGGACTGAAATTTTCCTCTTGACTTGTTTTTTGGCCTGTCGCTGTTGGAAGATTTTCTATTTGTACTCCTCCTCCTCTTATTTGTGACCAAGACATTTGACTCGGTTGTACTTCTCTACTCCTTTCGTCTCGCCTCTTCATTGAACATGCTTTCCTTCACTATATCAATGGTGATTTTATTGTTTGGTGCTGAGTTACTAATTGTCACAACTAGTATTTTTCAACTGTCTGACAAGGAACTCAAAAGAAGTAGAGCCTACAACTCATCATCCAGAACCATCTTCATAGTAGTCAACTGATTGATCAATTGCTGAAAATCACTGAGGTGCTCGGCTACACTCCGACTGTCTTTGTATTTTAAATTCACCAATCGTTTAACCAACCATCTTGAGCTACGTGGTGAAAAATACTTTGAATCTCCCAAATACGAATTTGAGCCACTGTTTTCTTATTCACAATCATCCACTCATCATCAGTAATTTTTTATGGTTTCTTGCTGTCGCCTTCAACCGGCAGATATAAGTCCTTAGTGTAAAAAATATCTTCCATTGGCGATTTTCATATCCAATAATTTGATAAATTCAGTTTAATAATAGTAGCACCAGATGATTCCTACATTTAATCAAACACAAGAACTAAATATATCTGGACTGTATCTGAACCGAGTTTTGATACCACTGTTAGAAAAAATTTAAACAAAAATAGCCTACAGCGAAATAAAATATTTCTCTCATTTTGTGCTTAATTAAATGAGATCAACAATAGTAGAATAAAAATAATAACCAAACAATTGCACGGTACTAATTTTTACGTGAAAAATCCATAAGAAAAAAAAAACACGGGACTGAAGTATGATTCAAAAACTTCACTATATCAAAATAATGAACTTATATATTGAACTCTCTAGACATACCCAGAGGAAGACAATATCAAGAATAATATTCTCGAGATAACAAAATATTGAATACTCATCACCGTAAGGTGTATTTCAACCAAATAAATAAACTAAGTTTTGATCTCACCGAATGACAATCGAAATCGTTGGTTAATAAGAATCAAGGGCCAAGAGTATGGCACTAAAATTTCACGACGATCAGGCTTCGTTTGACATCTTATCCATGCACAGAACTGGACTATTTTTTCCACGCCCAAAAAAAACTTCTCTGTTGCGCGCTGGTGATGATGGCTGGTTCTTAATTCTCAAAACCTGAGAATTAGTTTTGCTTCTGTGATATATTATTAACCACCGAACCCAATGAGGGGAATTATATATATAGAGAGCCTATTAAGATTTTTTCAATTAAAATACGATTCCTAAAAACACTAGATTTCTATAAATCTTTTTCACCGCAAACTTCTGCTTTCTTTTTTTTTTTCCCTTTAAATAAACTTTAATCTTAATATAATATTAATCTTAAATATATTATACTCATAATATAATTGTTTCACCCAAATGGGGCAGACACCAGGGCTACCGGGAGGGGCTACTGGGCAGTTAGGCACTAACCCTTATACCCTGGTCCGACCCGAATACTAGCACACTCAAGCATCGGGCTTGGGTTGGGCTTTAGCCTAATGGACTGGACGGGCTTGGGCCGAGTAACGGGCGGGTAAAAAATTAGCAATCAAAGGGGCTGATAAAATCAACTTGATGATAAAATTCATAGCCGTTACAATGGACATTATGCACTTGTTACACAATAACTCCATAAAGTAGGGGTGTCAAATAGACTCGAAAAATTCATGAATCAATCTAACCAAATTTTCATAGATTGGGTTGGTTCGATTATGTCAAGTAATTGATTAATTCTTGGCTCTTATAAACATTAAACCGATGTAGCTGGTTTGGTTATTAGGTTAAGAGTTTTTTAAGCCAATTTAACTCGAGACCCGAAAGATAATATATAAATCACATAAACTATTATTTATATTATTTGTACCCTTAGTTATAGTAAAAAATGTGTAAATTAAAAATAAGAGAAGTGAAATTTATGCCGCTTATCTTTGGATCTTATACAAAAAATTAAACTGCTCGTAAAATAAGGCTTATATTATTACTTTAAAATATTTTATTAAAAAAATATTTAATTTAATTGAACAGCGGTTTCAACCCGAACCAACCCGAATTTATTTGGGTTCGGTTAAGTTGGTTCTAAAGTATGAATAATTCGGTTATGAGTTCAATATTTTAGAATCGATCTTGATCGGATCAGTTCTGGGTTAAGATTCAAATCAACTCAAATCGACCCATACTCACCCTTACCCTATAGGAAGGTCAAGCAAGGGAAAAAATGGATAGGAGAAATGGACTGCCCTAAACAAAAGCTTCATAGATAAAGAGTCTCTTTTATATATAGAGACCACCACATGTACTACACCAATGTAAATAAAAAAGACTCTCAAAGCCTTCAAGAGAGCTTGAAGAGGACTACCATCCTACCGATAAGCCGAACATTTCATTGTCCAAGCTAAAGCTTACTGTTCTTTCAAATCCTGCTTTCAGAGAAAACTCATTCTTTTAGGGTACAGACGCTTTCAGTTGTTGTTTCTATACAATTATTCTCGCATACGATTCAATCTGTCCTTGTCAAATAAAGTGAATGGCAACTTAAAGTAAAAAAATAAGAATATATTAGATATTTTAATAAAAAGTAAAAAAGTAAAAAATTATTATAAAAAATTATTCTAAATACCCTAATTTTTTAATTTTTTTTTTCTAAAAAAGTTAAATATTCTAAAAGCCAAACAAAACCATAATCGCTTCCCCAAAAACGTATTTGCAGTGCAATCGATTCAAACTTCACAATAAAAAACTTTGAATAGCCTCGTTTGATTTGACGAATCTGTCTCAATTTCAAGCCGCAAGAGCCTACTTTGAGGAAACCATCCCTAATCACCCACAATTCAGCCTATATGGCCTCGATTGTCAATCGATTTTAAGTTGAGCTTTTTGTTTTTTTTTTTTAATTAATAAAATTAAAAAGTTTTGTTTAAAAATTCAAAAGTTTTCAGCTTTTTAACCTCTTTTTTATATAAAAAATTTATTTTTTATAAATATCATAACTTTTATTATACACGTCTATTTTTTGTAAATATTATATTTTTAAAATTTAATAATAAAAAATTTATCAAACATGATCTATATTGAATATATAATATTGTGTAAAAATAAATTTTTAAAAGTTATGACAATTTAAAGCCAAGATTTTTGTCTTTTAATTTAAAATAACTCCTACAGTTAATCAAACAAACTTTTTACTTGTTTAGCTTAACAAAACTTTAAACAAAAACCTAACTTTAAAGGCAAGCTGCCAAACAAGGCCTATAATGGAGACCACATCAATTTTTCGGTGGTGCCTTGAATCCACCTTCGATTACAGTTTTTGAGCAGTCCTCTCGCATCGGCTTGTCCCGTTGAGGAGACTACGCCGTCCACGTTTAGTTTTTTAAAGGTTTGTTTGGTTTTTTTTGCTTTTCTCGTCTCTTTATGCACACAGTTTAGATTGGTCTAATTCTATTAAAATTTAAGAACTACAACGTTAGTAACGGTATGATATTTCTACAAATCATATTTGGACAATTCAAGTAATGAAACCGAACCCAAACAAATTTATAAAAATGGTTCAGGCATAGTTCGGGTCGGTGTCATAGTTCTCGCCAAAACTCAGATTTAAAGTATTTTTGAAAAATAAAAAATAACTTCAAACTTATGCCAAAAATCAAATATAATCTTAACTTATAACAAAATATATTTATGTTCATCAAATATATCATATTCAAAATTTGTAAATATTCCAAATCTTAAATTCACAAATATGCCTTACTTAAATGTACATCCCATTCCAAACCCTAATTTCAAAAACATCTAAAACATATGTGGCAATATTTAAAGTATTACAAATTGTTGGAATCTGTGAATTTCATTGGTCATTGAAATTCAGATTTCACTAGCTGGATCAATTACAATTGGATTGGCCATTCAATTGCAATTGAAGCCTGAAAACC
>JAOTRH010137802.1:0-13939 GCA_034768845.1 Heliamphora exappendiculata | reverse complement strand
TTTTTGGAGATTAAGATGAAGATTTGGAAGAGGAACCTAATGACAAGGTCCATTGCCATCATACCGAGTCTTATTGTTTCGATTATCGGTGGTTCTTCAGCAGCTGGACAGATAATTATTATCTCATCGGTAATTTGTCACTGAATGAACTCATCCCTCTTGTTTTCATTCACTAAGTTTGTAGCATTCAAAAACAAACTTAAAATTCAAAATGTAAATGATCTAAATTCTTTGGAAGTGTGGCACACACGACATACAATTTAGTTTGGGCCATTCATTTTGAGCTTCTGGAAATGTTTCTGGTTAATTTGTTTTATGAATTTATAATATTTTAATTTGTTTTGTAACATACTAATGAATTGAATTTGGGTCTTGATTCTTTTTTTGTTAGATGATACTATCGTTTGAACTTCCATTTGCTATGATTCCACTCCTTAAATTCAGTAGCGGTGCCACCAAGATGGGACCACACAAGAACTCAATATATGTGAGTTTTACTTTATATTTCTCAGTTTTTGTTTTACAATGGTCATTTTGGTTTATGGGTATAGATGTATAGTAAGAAAAGTTGACATTAGCTATTGGTTATTAGAATATGATATTATTTTCTTAACTATTTGGGTGGTAGAGAATACTGTTGTGTTAGAAAAATTATTACAGAATTGGTACTTACTTCATAAAGGCCTTCACAAATGTGATAGGAAATGTTTGAAAGTGAAAACTGAAAAATCAACCAAACAAAACCATTGTTTTTGTCCTTTATCGACGTGCACTAGGAATGAGAATTTGGTTTGAGGCTCATTGGTTCGCTTGAGAACCAATGAGGCTCGTCAAGCCTCGACCTACCTAGCACCCATCCACCTTACTGTTGGACCCCTCAAATAGGGTATGGGTCGATGTATTTATTGGACCCCTAGAATAGGGTATAAGTTGATGTATTTAAATTTTGACTTGATCAATAACCCTTGCGCCATGCACCAAGAAGAAAGGAAAACCTGACCCTAGCTTGACCCTCCTAATAGAAATGGATTTCGTGACAACCTATTTGAGGTGTTTAACCGCAACAACTAGTACATTAATTTGAGTAATAAATGTGAGATGATATGATAACCAACATCATTCGATTCAACCATGATTTATAACAATGAGTTGGTAACCAACATAAATAGTGGAACCCACTATACTAATGTAACAATTTAAGTGGACTACGTACTCAATAACTTGAATAAAGAGTTTAACAACGCGACTCAAAAAAGTTTAATCTATGTAATTATTAGTGGCCTAAAAGTTTTTTTATAAATCAGATTCAGTATTTATCAACTACCGATGTGGAATAATATATCACAACTAATGTGATGATGACTAACAGAATGGTAATTAAACAAATGGGTTAGGATGAGATGGTGATAAAAAATGTAGCTAGCATTCTTGTATGAATAAATGTGATTTGTAGGAGTCATGTATCCCTTGCTTGATTGAAGATTATGCATGTACGCAGATTATCATCATCTCGTGGATTTTGGGATTAGGAATCATTGGCATAAACATCTACTACCTGAGCACAGGCTTCGTCCAATGGATTATGCACAGCACTTTACCCAAAGCTGCAACTGTGTTCATTGGAATCATAGTGTTTCCATTAATGGTTATCTATATCGTTGCAGTGTTATATTTAATGTTTCGTAAAGACACAGTTGTGACGTTTATCGACCCAACGAAACACGATCATACCATTCAATCACGCATGGAGAACGGTCGAGGTAGCTCTGAGGAGGTCCGTGAGTCTGGCCTTGTTCCTTATAGGGAGGATTTGGCTGATATCCCATTACCTGAATGAAAAAAAAAACAAAATGGATAAAATGGTCCCACAACTATATGAGTGGTTTGTGGCTGGAACTGTGTGATCCGTCAGTGAGAGTTCAACTTGAAATGAGACCTGAAAAATGTATTATCCTTGAAATGAGACCTGAAAAATGTATTATTCTCGAAACGAGTTGAGAGAGGACTCTTAATTTGTAACCTAATTATAAACTTCTTGTATCAATTCCATATGACGAGGTATCTTTAAGTGGGTTCCATATGATTAAAACTCTTAATCTTCATCTTGATCTCAATCTTGATTTCGGACGAATGCCAAAACTTCCATTTTAAAAATCTGTAGTTGTTAATCCTAGAAGTGGCAAAACTTACATTTATTTTTCATATACCATCAACCTTAAAAATGAAAATAAAGGAGGGGGAGACATGAGTACTTCATCTCCATCATCTATTTGACTGTGGTGGACAAAGGTGAAAATATTGAAAAGTAACGAGGGCCAAAATATATTAGGGATTGTTACTAGGTTTTATGGGACTAATAATAATAATAATAATAATAATAATTTATACGTAATATATATATAACAAATAAAAATAATAGTTGGAGAATCATTAGAACTAACAATATAATATGTAAAAAATACAAATAAAAAATAAGAGCCAAATATAATAGTTTTTATGTTTTAATATTGTTATATATATATATATATATATAATTTATACAGGTATTTAATTTTTTAGAAATATCTACTAATTTATTATTATTTATTTTTATAATAAACTATTAAATATTATATCATTCTAACGAGCTAAATTAATTGGGTTAAAAAATTATAGTTGACTTGTGTATTATTTTTCAAAAGTCAAAACATGTAGTGTCATTTGATAATTAATTATAATTACTAAATTTAGGTTAGACAATGTCTCTTCTCTGTACTTAACTCTGGTGTAATTAGTCACCGGGGGTGTATTACATGATATCCATTTCTCAATGATAAAGAAATGAAAAACAAATTTGATATATATTGAAACATGTGAGTTATTAAGTTTAAAATTAAATTTATTTGTTATTATAGATTAAATTGAATAGAATAAAAAAGATTAATTAGAAGTATTGGGAGTTTTATATTTTTTTTATACAAAGGAATTATATATCGATATTATTATTTATATATAGTGAAATTTGAATGAAATAATAATTGGAGAGTTACTTATGATCGTTAAATAAATAAAAAATATAATCTAGAGCTTAGTTATAATATATGAAGTGTAACGGTCCAAGTGGATTACTGGTATAACAATATGAATAAAGAGCCTAATAATGCGTACCTTAAAATACTTAAGTCCAAGTTATAGTAGTTGTTTACAAGTTTGTGATACTCCATCTCTCATCGGTGAAAAATAAAATCTAAGTTTGATAGATAAAAAAAGTTTGTGAGTTATTACTAATAATTTAGTTTTAAGTATATTGAATTGCATTGTTAAATTTTTTATTTAAGTTACTGGATTAGTAATTCACTTGGATCTTTACGAATAATATTAGAGCCAACCTGATTCCATAAAGGGCTCTGTGGCAGTGTAAATAGAACAGTAGAGATTTTGAAGAGAAATGAAGGTCCTGAGGTTATATATATTGTGCATTTTAATAGACTGCTCTTTATTTGCTAATTGACTGCTATTCACATCACAGCAAGAAAAAGAATATAGGTCACACGATGATGACGTCACGTATTTGAGTAGAAAATATTGTGATACTTCATTTCACATCAATGAAATATAAAAATTAAATCAAATATATAAAAAAACTTGTTGTGAGTAAGTTGACATTTTAGTTGACTGTATTATAATTATTTTATTATAAAACAAAGATGTTTGAGATCGATCTGTATAAGAGTTTGTTTTTTGGGAAAACAAATAAAAAAAAAAGTTTGGGCTTTTTAGGAACTCTAAACACTATAATTTAAAGGTTAACTTTTTTTTAATTAAAAAACTAACTTTTTAATGAATCCAAACAGGCGCTAATGAAGTATAATCAATTCCAACTTATGCGTAAAAATAAATTAAGGAGGTCATAAGACACAATTGGACTATAAATAGAGGAAAGATGTAAAAGGAAGTCTTCAAGTTCAAGAGCTCAGAGCTCAAGAGAGAGATGGCGAGCTTTGAGCAGGAAGAAGTGATAGGAGGAAGCAATCGCATCTCGGCCGTTGATGTGGAGATGAAAACTCCAACAAACAACAACGACATGCACGAACACTTCGATCATGAAGATCACAATCACCAGGTCTCTCTCTCTCTCTCTCTCTCTCTCATTCGGTCCAATTTCGACTTCGTTTGTCTAGACATAAAATATTTTGATTTTTTTTGTTTTTGTTTTTTGGTATTTGGCAACTAAAAAAAATATTTTTTTAAAAAAAAATTAAAAATTGTCATCGCCACTTGTCACTGTTGCCAACCACCTCCACCCCGGCCACCGTCGTCACCACCACCTACTACCGTCGTCACCACCACTACCATCTCGACTGCTACCGCTGTTGCCACCACTAGCTTACGCCCGTTTTTTCTTATAAATCAATTTTGATCTTACGAAGAAAAAAATTTACCGAAAGAATATTTTATATGATTTTTTATCAAAATAAGCACTGAAAATAGGTAAAATATTCTATTAGAAAATATTTTATGTTAGAATAGATGGAGCCTAATTTATTTTATGTTGTTTATATTTGTTCAGTATATATATATTTTTTGATGTTCTTTTTTCGAATTTTCTCATTTGAAACAATGGATAAAACAAAAAAAGGAATAAAAATTCACCAAAAACTAAAGAGCACAACTTTTATGATCCTCTCCAAGGGAATTTGATTGCTCATATATCATTAAGTATATGAATAAATTACTTTTATATTTTAAAAAATAAATGGTGAATGGACAAACAATTCATTTTTTTTAATAAAATGGGATTTGGGCAACCACTAAACAATATTTGATCAATTTGATTTTATTTCTTTTATAACTAATGTACAAATTAAAAATAATAAAATAAATAGTAATTTGAATCATCAAAATAAATTTATCTTAGGCCCAAAATCAGTCCAACTGGAATGGTACACTTAAAAATAGACCGCAAAGAAGTTGTGCCCAAATTAAAGAAGTCTAGAAAATACGAAATTAAGCCAAATTAATCTAAAAAGCTATATTTTTGGCTTATTTTTATTTTTAGTTTCATTTTCATTTTAAAGTTATTTTCTGATTTTTCCAATTTCTCTTATAATTGAGAGTAATAGAAATTTAATTAAATATAAATTTAGAAAAGACAAAAAATAATTAAAAAGACAAATTTTATTCCCAATTTATAGGACTAATTAATCTTTTTTGAACATATATATTATATTCGTATGCTTTAATTAACTCTTGAAAATTATGTGTTTTTTTAAAATGTAATTTTGTTTGTATCATTAGAAACCTGGATGGAGAAAGTTTCTCGCTCATGTAGGACCCGGTTTCCTTGTTTCAATGGCTTATCTTGATCCTGGCAACTGTAAATCTCTCTCTCTCTCTCTCTCTCTCTCTCTCTCTCTATTTTATAATTTTAAAATATTACGCTAATGTATTGATGTGATGTCGTCATTTAATACATGTATTATGAGTTTTAAATCGTGGTTTTGATATCGATAACGGTGATACAATTATATATCGACCCATATCGAACAGTATCGACTGATATATTAATTAATAAATATTGATATTGGAAGTCTAAAATCTCGATGCGTATTGGCAAACACGATACGTAACGATTGATATTTTAAATCATGACATGTGCTTCATGTGCTCTTTTAATGTAAAGTTATGCGAATATGCTATAACCATGGTCCCTTAATATGAAGTTATTTTTTAAAATTTCAAATATATAGCATGCATGTATTAGTTGAATACACTATATTAATATGCTGACGTAACGTTCTTACTTGTGTATAATATCTCAAATCTCCGAGGTTCTTTTGTTCATTTGGTTATTAACTTTGCAATTTTTGGTATTCATATAACAGTGGAAACTGATTTGCAAGCAGGAGCAAACCACGGATATGAGGTAAATCTATATTATTATAATAAAAAAATACTTAAGTTGATGAAGTTTTTTGTAACTTTTATTTACAAAAAATTCCAATGGTAATTTCATATTTTTATTTTTTGTATTTTCTCAATTTCTCACAATTGATGACTAACACACAACGCGTGGGTACAACTGCTACTTATAACATAAAATCAATGTAAAAAAATTTTTTTTTTTTTTTTTGCATTTTTAAGGTAGTTTGGTCAGATCATGCCATTCAAATTAACATTTTAATATATCAAGTCTGAGCAATTTTTTTCATGCAAGAAGTCCAAAAGCATAATTTCTTTTCGGCAAAAAGTTCATGCATATATCTTATTTTAGTTTTTAAACTTCGAAATGTCATAATTTTTACTATGTAAGCATATTTTAATAAAACTAATATTTTCGAGACACAATTAATGAGTTCTATCAAATAAAGATATACATGTAAAACTAGAATCTATAAAAAAAATATGAAGGAATTTAAAATTTTAATAGAGTTAAGTTATGGAGTTAAATTTATCATGATAATTTTAAAATATTCCTATTGAAACAATTTTAAAAACTTATTTTTATCTATAATATATCCTAAAATAAACATATAATAATATTAGACAATGGTACCGTTCGATTTTACATGATTGCTTTGAAGCCTAATTCGTGAAACGAATCATAAAAAACATCTATTAATTATTTGGGATTAATTAAAACGAAATAGTTTACAAAGAAAACTGAACTAAATTATATAATTTGAATCGATTCTGATGAATCTGTATTTTATCAACCAATTATTATATCTCAGCTGCTTTGGGTCATCCTTATCGGTATGATTTTCGCTCTCATCATTCAGTCACTCGCTGCAAATCTCGGCGTCAGCACCGGTAAGATCATCAATATCGATTAAGAAGAATGGATGAGAATATAAATACTAAAATTAGTTATATTTATTATTGTTGAATGTTTTAAATCAGTTAGTAGTTAATTAATATGATATCAGAGTAGTTAAATATAGACAAAACCGGTGAAGAATCCTAGTTTGAGTACTTATTTAAAATAAATCATGTCTATCTTTTGACTATGTTAGAAAATTTTATTTTTAAAAGTTATTAATAATTTGGAGAGTTCTAACTTTAATTATTATGTAACGTTATATATATATACATCTTTCCTATTTATTATTTTTTTCTTTACGTTTCTTAATTGCAATTTTAATATTTTTGTTGTATGATGTGTATTTCTATTTTAAATATATACATTCCTTTTAAGTGCTCAAATACGAGTTTAAGTGTACGTGATCTCTATTAATATTAATTCAGTGTAGATTTATTTTTGTTCATGTAGCTTTTCGTATTTGTTTAACAAATATTATCATTTTTTTTGTTGTGATTTTTTTTTATGATAACTTGGTATAAAAAATGAGAATGTTCTCGATTTCTGCATGTAAAATGTGAATTTTTCATTTTATTATTTTATGCAATATTGGTACATTGTTCAGTATTTTGAATGTTAATTGAGAAAGTTTTTATTTTGAAAATTCTTTTATTTTTTGTACTTTCCCATTCTTTGTTCAATATTTGCTAATTTCTCATTTTTAAGAAAGTTTTCATTTTTGTGAAAATAAAAAAATCATTATTGTTTTTATAAAATATTTATATTTAATATAGATATTGTTTTAATATTTACGATGAGTAGATTCTAACAGCATAAGTACTTTTTAAAATAGATATATATAACAAAAGTTGTGAAAATTTTCAAAATTAAACATCAATTACCATGTTATCAAGAATGTATTTACCACGCTCTTTTAGTTACTCGCTCCACGGTTAAAAGAGAAGGGTAGTTTTTTTTTAAAATATAAATAATAAAATTATTTCTTTATTCCTCTTAACCTTTTAAATAAATTAGTGGTCAATAGTTTAATATTAACAGATATTAAATAAAATTCTTAAATATTAACAGATACATATATATTGAGATTTAAATCTCACGTACAAATACTTACAACAATATCACCTATTTCTGTTTATACATAAGTCAAAGTCTTAAAACTTAGAGGTATACTCGTTTTATATTTGAAATTTTTTATGCGTTATTAATTTTTTAAAATTAGTTCATATGAGATTTTATTTCGTTTTAATTGAGTCTTCTACTAGTAAATAGTATGATTAATCTCTAAAAAATTAGTTAAAATAAATGTAAACGGATCAAAACATCTCGAAATATCAATATATATACACATACTTGGACAACTATTAATTTAACATTTTTTTCTCTTTGCAGGAAAAAACCTAGCAGAGTTATGCAAAGCTGAGTACCCAAAATATGTGAAATATTGCCTATGGTTACTGGCAGAGGTTGCGGTCATAGCCGCAGATATTCCTGAAGGTATTGATGTATGAATCGCGATTGTACATGATCAAATTACATTTTTTGTTAGAAAAAATAAACGGATCATTTATTTATTGTTTATTTATTTAAACAAAAATATAATTTGATTAGGCACTTACCGAAGTTCGAACAAGTTGATTTGTTATTAAATAATGTATATATATACTCTGGAAATGATAAAATTAGCGACTTGAATGATTAAAATGAACTCATTTTGAATGTAAAATGGCTTAATTGGACCTATCGAGTCTCCTGGGCGACTGGAGAAAAGATATTTTCATTTAAATATGAGTCATCAAGTATCGTATCGTATCGATTATAACGTAACTAAATTTAAATTTTTTAATATTGATATTTGCTATTATGTCGAGTAAAATTATCTTGTGTCAATCGGTATTTGGTCGCATTACGATGATACTGACACATATTTTGATATTACAATTTAGAACCTTAACATATTTAAGTGATCAACTAAAATTTTCAAATTTATTTGATTAACATACACACGTGTGCGTGTGTGTGTATATTTATATATATATATATTATTGAGTGTATGGAATTTGGTTATTTTTAAGAGTTCGGCTCATGAACCAACATATTCTAAAAGCATTACGATTCTAAAATGGTTTAAATTCTTTTTTGATCTGTTTTGACTATTTATCCATTTTGTGAATTTTTATATTTGTTGATTGTGTTAGAAGTTTGACTAAGAAACCTTCATATGATAATTTTTTGTTTTTATGGTTATTTTTCGCAGTGATTGGGACAGCCTTTGCCCTAAATATACTGTTCCACATCCCAGTGTGGGTTGGAGTACTCTTGACTGGTTCCACCACTCTGCTACTCCTTGGCCTGCAGAGATATGGGGTACTATTACTTATAATATATATTTTCTCTATTTTTGTGGCCATCATTGACCACCTTTACAAATAAATAAATAAATAAATATAGGCATGTGAACGTATGCGCATATGTAATGTTTGCGGAGGTTATCCAATTAAATTAAATTAAATTAAATTAAAATTTTGTTTTAATTAATTAGAGTTAATTATATAAATTTTTTTATAGTCATCTTATTTTGTTATGGGCCATATCTTTTGTTACTTTTAATAAATTCATATATTATTTTAATATAACATTCATATTTATTTAGTTTTACTTATTTTCTTAGTATTTTTATTACTCATTATTTTGTCACTTTTTTTTACTACTGCACCTACTGGTTTACGTTATATGTATTCAAACTATCTTAATCTATTTTCTCTTAATTTGTCATCAATTGGTATCTCTTACCATTTCATGAATCTTTTCATTCATAATTTTTTATTTTCTAATCTAACGAATAACACTGAAACGTGTTAAAGGGATATAAAAATGCCGTGAACTATGAGTTAGAGCCTCATTAAGTCATCGTTTGGCAACCTGCTTAAAGTTGGCTTAAAGTTAGATTTTTTTCATTTTGCTTAAAAACCTAAAAACTCAAAAGTCTCATTTTTAACCTCAAAAGTTTTTAGCTTTTTTTTTTGTTTTTTACATAATTTTTAAAAAAAATATCATACCTTTTAATTATACGCATCTATTTTTTTTATAAAAATTATATTTTAAAAATTTACTCATCAAAATCTATAAAAAAAGATCCATATTAAATATAAAATTATTTTAAAATAAATTTTAAAAAATTATAATAACTTTAAGTAAATCGTTTTGTCTTTTGACTTAAATCTACTTTAAGCCTTTAACTTAAAAGCCACCTATATTCAAATCAAAAGAACCTTTTGACTTTTTAATTTAAAATTATTTAAAGTTAAAAAATTGACTTAAAATCTATTACCAAATGAACTCTAAGTAACATACTTTTTAGCATTTTCAGTCAAAAAAGTTAAAAGCAAAAAAAAGTTGTTTGAAGAAAAAGTAAAAGGCTAAAAATTTTAAAAGTTAAATTAAACCACTAATTCATAGGATTCATGTCTTATCCAAACTCTATTTCATTCCAAAATACAATAATATTATATTTTGATAACTTATTTACTATGAATGCCAGTAATATATAATCGTTATAATTAAAAAATATATAAAAAAATAATATTGTTCATTTTGAATAAAAAAAATACAACTTTTTAACCAATCAACCTATTTTTAAAAAATTAACTTAAAAGTTAATTTACTAAATAATTTTCTTTCAATATAAACAATCTTTTTAATTAAAAAAAAATCAAAAAAAAAAAAACTAACTTCTAAACAAATTGCCAGTCAAAACGTTAACTACCATATTTTTTTAACGCATTTGGCTTCAATAACGGAGGTTTTTTTTAGTCGTTTTATACGTAGACAGTTGAAAATGGGTAGTTTTGACTTTTGAGAGGCGAAAAAAATGAGTCAGTCCAAAAAACGGTAACTTTTAATTAATTAAGGTGGATGCCCGCAAACGTAGTTGATTACGATTATTTTTGGGCAATAGATTACGATTTTTGCGGTAACTTATAAATTAACTAGTAATTATGCCCACACACGTTCCGCCGATAATGAATTGAGAGATTAAAAATTTATAATTTATTTTTTTTTAGTTTTTTAACCATTTAAAAAGAGGATACATATGATGAAAATAACAAAATAATTTAAAATTTTTATGTAAATAAAACAAAATGTCACAAAAATTTCACTAACTTAAGTGTTGTCTTATTATAATAGTATAGATGTGTAAAAAAAAAAAAATTCAAATTGGGTTCATTTGGTAATTTGATTTAAAGGTGTAGAGGATTAAAGATTGAGATTTATAGATTCTGTTCACGCTAGTTAGATATGTATAAGATGTCGTCCACGTGTGCTTGCACAAAAAAAGGATAAAAGAATGCCCTACCAATGTCGTTGACGGTGGGCTCTCCAACGATCAGATTAGAGCAAAAAGTTTTAAAAAGAATATTTTAATAGAGTTTGGGCTTTGTAAGTAGTGAATACATACCTACATTTATAATTTGCCTACCTTTATAGGGAAATTTGAACTTGACCCGAGGAGGACTATTTGTCCCAACACAACCCGAGCTGGGTCGAGTTATGTCATTTCTCTGCTTATTTTATCTCTTAAAGCTGAGTTATGATTGATGATTGTGATGAGTATTTCTTTTGTTATGTCACACTTGCTCCACTTATTTTCAGATGAGCTAGAGCTACAGGCTTAGGCCCGGGCAAATAATTTTTAAATGAATTTTTGTTATTTTTTAAATTACTTTTATAGATCATGTCTGTGTGTTTTTTATAATTATTTTAGTTTATAAACTAACTTATAATGTAAGATCCGGTTCCTCTTATTTTTGTTATGTATATATGTAACGTGTTGTTTCTCATTTTTAATCGTTATAGAAAAATATATTTCTATATGTTTTATGCAAGTGTTGGCTTAGAGTGCACGTTGGTTTCAATACCGGTCATATCGGATGTCGCAACAAGAAGTTAGATAACTTTTCTGAGCAGGACCGCTCGAGTGGTTTGTCTGCGTGGGGTGCTTAAATGCTAGCTAGTGGCATTGGTTCTTGCACCAAAATTTCTCTTGCAGGTTCCTTCCTTTTTTCCTTGAAAGAACATCTAAATCCTCTGCCTTCTCTATAACTTTTAGCTTGATGCGGGCCCTACTCTAGACGCGGGGATAGTCGATCCTTACTATAGGCGTCGTGGGCTTTGCGTTCAATCGAATGGAATCACGTTTTGATGACTTCGATTTCTCGTTGGTGCTTGAAGCGTCGAGTTTTCAACTCTTAGAGATAGAATTCTAAACTATGTTGTTTTAAAAGGGTGTTACATGTGATTTATACGCGTTTTATTGTTTTAAAATGCTATAAATGTTTAACTTTGTGTTTAAATCATGTTCGGTTGTATAAAAAGCATGTTATGCATTTTTGTGGTTTACTACAAAGTTGGTGGACGTGTGTGTCCATTGTTTTCAAAGGGATGAGTTTTGAAAATTGGAAGAATTCATGTGTATGTTGTAAAAACGTAGTTTTGGAAGTTTGGAGCTAACCCTTGTAGTTAAATCGTGTTTTTAACATTGGTTGGTCTTCATGGTTAGATGGATAATGTTGCTATGTGTGTTTTGATGATTGTACATGGCTAGGTGCATGCAAACATTGTGTTAATTCATGTATTATTGGGGGTAAATATTGGTCTCGCGGTGAAAATCCGTAAAGAAATGCATTATTAACAGCGGATATTGGTCATGTGATGAAAGCCCGTAAAGAATTACATAATTTGAATCAAAGTGGGTTGTGAAAACCTGGTTAGAAAATATCGTGCGGTTTATGTTGTTAAACTATTAGATGTTATGGAATTATATGAAAACTTGTGATTTTTAAGGATGGAAAACCGTTTTAAGACTTGTGTGGTCGAGTTATTCATATAATTCGTGATTGCATGCTATGCTTTTAATTCATGATAGTTTTTTCTTATTGAGATTCAGCTCACGTTGTGAGATTTAAAAATTTTTAGGTAAATTTGATCACGTGAATAGATCTCGGTGAGCCCCGGAAGAGGCAAAGACAAAATCTCTTTCGTTGATTTTAGTAGTTTTGTTGATTGGTCGTTAATACCATTGTGTATTTAGATTATATAATGAAATTATAAGTTTTGTATTTGAAAACATGTTGTACAAGCCTCAAGACCTTGGTTATCCATGCATATATGTTGTATGCTTGTGAGAGGAACCATGAGTTGGTTGCATGTTTTCATATTTGTATGTAATGGTTATTGTTTTCAGTTGATTTTATGCTTTATATTAAACTTGTGCTTCGAGGGAGGTTTTGAACCTGTTTTTGTTAGCTTGTTTTGCCTTGGAGGTTTTCAAATGGAAGGAAAAAAAGTTTAAGTGTTGACCTCTCAAGGGCGGTGTTTTGAAAAAGGGTCTAGAGTTAGACCGCTCGATAGACCGCTCGAGCGGTCATGGAAAACATTTAGTTTTTTGTGTTTCGAGTGAAAAATCAGTGGGCTTGCAAGGACCGCTTGAGCGGTCTTTTGACCGATCGAGCGGTCTGAGCAATTTCTTAAAAATTTTGTTTGTTTATTTTAAAACTCAGCTCTCGGGGATTGTGATCTTATTCTTTTGGGTTGTTCTTTTACATAAAACAAACTTTCAGAAGTGTGTTTTCCAAAAGTTTTAAGCTTGCTTTTGTTTACGTTCTTGGACCCGTGTAAGCTTGGGTGGTTTACGTGACTCGGGTTTTGGGGCATGATAACTTGGTATCAGAGCTCTAGGTTCGAATACCTAAGAGCCATGTGAGAGGTTGTATCATCTTGTGAGGATGGTAGCGTGTGCTTGATTACATATATTTAAATATTTTTATAACATGATGATGATAACCTATTGAGCATAAGGATGTTGAGTATACGTGAGCATGGATGTTGGACCATAGGATTGACAAGTCTTCGGGCATTTGGATTGAAAAACTCGAAAGCCGAGTTAAAAATGCGTTTGGTCGACATACTTTCTAGTAAGGAATCTAAGTAGGTTACCCAAATTGACTCGTCACTCTTGATGATACTCCTCAATACGTAGAATCTGTTTACACGATCTTAAATGGCTAAGTGTTAGCATGATTATGTGACTTATATCTGTAATAACATAATGAGTTGAATCTTATGTTGTTATGTTCTATA
>JAOTRH010137791.1:0-13939 GCA_034768845.1 Heliamphora exappendiculata | reverse complement strand
TTTTGTGGATGATTATTCGAGAGTTACCTTTTTATATTTAATGAAGCACCGGTCTGAATTATGTTCACTCTTTACATTCTTCAATGCGAAAGTGAAGAATCAATTTAATACTACCATCTGATGCCTACGCAGTGACAATGGTGGAGAATACTTTTTCAATTAGCTGTCCACCTTTCTTACACAGCACGGATTCTGTGTCTTTTCCCAGGTCACTTCAAGAGGCAGTCACTGATTCTGGATGGTGCCAGGCTATGGAAGAAGAAATGGCGACTTTGGAATATAATCAGACTTGGGAACTCGTTCCCCTTCCTCCCAATAAGCACGCTATTGGCTGCAAGTGGGTTTACACTATTAAGGTCAATCTTGATGGTTCGTTGGCCCGGTTAAAGGCTCGCTTGGTGGCCAAGGCTTATGCTCAGACTAATGGCGTGGATTACTTTGATACCTTCTTGCTAGTGGCTAAGATGACATCTATACGCTTGCTCATTTCTTTAGCTGTTACCTGCGGCTGGCCCTTGCATCAGCTCGACGTCAAGAATGTTTTCTTACATGGAGATCTCCAGGAGGAAGTTTACATGGAACAACCTCCGGGGTTTGTTGCTCAGGGGGAGAATGGGAAAGTATGTCGCCTTAAACGCTCCCTTTATGGCCTTAAACAGTCACCACGGGCTTGGTTTGGTCGATTCAGTTTGGTGGTTTAGACGTTTGGCTTGCACCAATGTGGGAAAGATCCGAGTATCTTTTACCGTCGCTCGGGACATTAATCTCTTATGCTAGTTATGTATGTTGATGACATTGTGATTACAGGAGATGACACTGTTGGGATCAGTAATCTGAAGACCTTCCTACAGAGCCAGTTCCAAACCAAAGATTTGGGGGCTCTAAAGTACTTTCTTGGCATGGAAGTGGCATAGAAGAAAGATGGTATCTTTCTCTCCCAACGGAAATATGTGTTTGATATCCTATCTGAGGCCGGGTTTTAGGGAAGCAGAGACAGCACGACTCCTATGGATCTGAGTCAAAAGTTGGGCAAAGACGATGATAGTAAGTTGTTCTCTCATCCAGACAGATATAGACGGCTAGTGTGAAAATTGAATTATCTCACCACCATGACATGTCCAGACATTGCATTTGCGGTAAGTGTGGTGAGTCAATTCATAGTCTCCGAGAACAAATCATTGGCAGGCGACGCTTCGTATATTGAGATACTTGAAAGCTAATCCTGGTAAAGGATTGATTTTCAAGAATCATGGACACCTCAACCTGGAGGAATATTCGGATGCAGATTGGGCGGGATCTTTTAGTGATAGGCGATCGACCTCAGGATACTTTATATTTCTTGGAGGGAATCTGATTTCTTGGAGAAGCAAGAAACATGACGTTGTAGCGAGGTTGAGTGCTGAAGCTGAGTACCGAGCCATGGGAATGGAAACTATTGAGGTTATGTGGACACGACAGCTCCTAGAAGAGGTTGGCATGCCTATGACGGACTCTACAAGGTTGTGGTGTGATAACCAGACAGCTATGCATATCGCTAATAACCCAGTATTTCACGAGAGGACACAGCATATTGAAGTTGACTGTCATTTTGTCCGTGAAAAATGTCAAAAGGGTATTATATCATTGGGTCATGTGAAGACAACAGAACAACTCGCAGATATCTTTACTAAGTCATTAGTGGGGCCACGAGTTCATTATATTTGTAACAAGTTAGGCATGATTGACATCTACGCTCCAGCTTGAGGGGGAGTGTAAGTGATATTATGAGATGTATGTATATAATACCTGTAGATAGGCCCGTTAACTATAAGGGCCCATTAGAGTTTTGTTGTACCCTTGTAATTATTATATATAGTGGACCTCTCTAATTGAGAGATGAAGCCTTTTGATAATCTATTATTCTCTCTTTATAGTAGACACCTAATTCGTTGTTCTCCCATGTGACTCTTTTCCCAAAATTAACCGGGCGACATCTTCCAGTTTTAATTTGTTGATCCCAAGAAATTGATAACCATCATGACCAATCCATTCCAGCTTTCTGGCAAACGGGATTGGAGAAGCATAGCTCTGATTTCATCATTAAAATCAATACCAACTAATTCCAACGGATTGGTGATGGTATTGAATTTATTGAGATGCTCTGCAACAATGGCGCCATTTGTTGTCTTCAAGTTGAACAACGTTTTCATCAAATATGCATTATTTCTGAGGGCTCATACATCTTTTCTAGTGCCTTGAAGAGATCCGTTGTCGTTTTCTCCGTAGCGATGTTAGAAGTAACTAACTATGTGGGGCTTAATTGCACAGTTCCTAAGGCTTTAGGATCTAGTACTGCCCATACTTTTTTTTATTATCTTCTTTGACTTGTCCTTGATTAAAGGTTGATAGTGATCTTTCTGGGACAGAACATCCTCGATCTTTATCTTCCAGAAATCGAAATAGAAATTCGAACCATTGAACTTCTTAATCTTGACCGTGTTTTGTTCTGCGATTGAGCGATTCCTAATCTCCACAATCGATGCTTTGATACCACTTGTTGGGAATTGAAACCATCATCAATCCAATGCAGGTTCAAGATCACACGAACAATAACAAAGAAGAATGGTCAAGCACACAAACAAGAAGCATGACAGAGATTTTATGTGGTTTGGCAAATCATTTCTACGTTTATGGGCTTACACTTTCACATAATTCTTGAGAGGGAATACAATAAATGAATAACTCCACGATTAGTGTTTAACATAAGAACCCTTATAAAGAGGTTTCCAATAGACAAAAATTAGGTTAAAATCGCGCGCCTCTAGCGCATTTTGTTTGGACGGAATTGGCCACCATTCAGATGCTATTGTCCAGAGTTCCCTCAAATTGTTTCTGTCTAAGGATCCATCCGTATGGTTTTTTCCAGCAGCCAAAACCTTCACCCACTGCCTAGTTCCGTCCGGACGACCTTCAACACCTGTACGGACTGTTCGGTCACGAGTGATTTTCTTCACTCCTCCAACAGATTTTTCACGTGACGTGTATCAATGCCCACAATTCTGTTTGTTTTTGTGGGTTGAAGGTGTATTAGAGTCAAAAACTAGTAAAGGGCAGTGCTGTTCATTACTTTTATCAAGTTCAATATATCACTCTTCCTAATGAGGCATTCTTTGAAATATTGCTTCTTTTTATATGTTCAGTGTCGGTGCTGGGTGTTCACAACTCCTCTCTGACATGCAGGCTTTTAAGGTAAAGTTATCATGATTTTTTTTCTTTTTTATTGATAATTTACCTGGTGCTGTGTTAAATGGTCGGGATAATCCAACACTCAATTTAATTTTCTTTTGTCTTATGTTAGGCTGCCAATCCAGGTTGTACTTTGGAAGATTTTGTGAGGTGGCACTCCCCGCCTGATTGGATGGAAACGGAACCAAGTAGTAGAGCTGACATCTCATCTGATGATAGTTATTTATTGTCTGCAAGAGGTCAACTAAGTAGTAGAATGCAGAAGGAAGGTAGGTTAATCCTCTTACTTAATCATCCACTGCATAATAGGATTCTCTGCAGAGTAGCCTGTGTTCTGAACTTTCAAAAGGATCCTAAATACTTTGAGTAGAATGCAAATTTAGTTCAAATTAAAGGATTGAATTGATGTAATATCTTATCTGAGTTTGTTTTGTTATCTTCTTCCAAGTCAATATTGTTGCTTACATGTAAGGTTATTTCCAACAAGGTGGTGGCATTTTTTACATTTTGCCTTGACAAGTTTATAAAGCTTGCTGATTGAGCACCCTGTTAGTAGAGTAGTAGGTTAGCTATGCTTTATATGTTCATGGAAAGCTCCTAACATCAACTTTTGCCAAGTAGCCTCTCATCTTTGCTAGGTCGTTAGGATAATGAGAAAAACCAAATAACCTAAAAGCGTGTAAAAGTAGTAGTAATCAATATTTGGTTGTTAAAGGAAAGATTTTCAGACTAACTAATGGTAATCTCTCTCTTTCTCTCTCTGTCTCTCTCTCTCTCTCTATATATATATATATATGTGTGTGTGTGTGTGTGTGTGTGTGTAAATATAAAACACACAAAGACACACGTACACAATGCTTGTGGTGGGGAGGGAACATGGAATAGTTTCCTTGGGTGTTTTGTTTCCTCCTTTTCTTGCCCTTACAGTTAAGGGGACTAGCTTACAAAAAAATGTAACAAATATTATTATTTATTATGGGATAATTTTGGAAACTGAAGAATCGAGTTGACTTTAATTTTGGGTTCAAATCAATAGGGGTGTTCCCTTTTGATAGTAGTATAGATATGTATAAAGTTTGTATAATTCTCATCTCATAGCAATACAGTTACATTTCCAGATATGGAAATGTGCCCATCTTTTATCCCTACGTGTGCGCGCGTGCGCGCGTGTATATATATATATATATTGATGTATGCATAATAAAATCAGGGCATAGCATAGAGCTGAAGTGAAGGAAATGAAAACCAATCTGAACCAAATCCAATTCTCAAAGTCATTACCCACTATGTAGAACATCCAAAGGAACCCAATTCAATACATACAGGGTGATGGCATATACATCGTTTTACCATAAATTCCATACATACAAGTTATTACTTATTACAGACAAAATGGTCTGATTAGACATGCCCAAAAACATTGCAAACAAATCTTACACACTTTATGGGAGAGTTGATTGAAAAAATACAAACGTGAACAAACACAATGCACAATTCCCCAATCAAATTTCACAAAATTTAAATTAAAACAATGATAAGTTGAGCAAGTGCAAGAAAATATCTAGAATAATAATTTTTAGAATCTTAAGGCTCCGTTTAGATGTCAAGAATCCTATGCAAGAAAGTTGTTCTCAGGAAAAATGAGTTAAAGTGAAGTAAAAGAAAAAGAATCTTATTTTCGTGTGTGTTCATTTGACAATGGAATTTACCAACAAAATTAAATTTTACTTGTTTATTTGTCAAGAAAAGAAAAGAGAAGGAAAAGACATTAAATGCACGTAATAATTAACTAAATCAAAATAAAACACGACTTTCTCAACAAACCAAACCAAACCAAACTAGGCCTTTGTCCCAACACTTCCCTCAACAAAAGTAATAAAAAAAAATAGTGTGCTCGACCAAATCTATGTTCTTGTCTTGTTCCATCAATATGTATATATATAAGTTATGTTTATATATATATATATATATATATATATATACTAGTAATGAGACACACACGATGCACGTGCAACTCTTCTGAACAAAAATAAAATGTTCTTAATACTATTAAAAAACCAATGAAAAAGAATTGGACGTGCTGTAAAAGCACCACTTTTAAAATCACATCTGATTGGAAGATATACAGATATTGTACAATTTTAAATTTGTATGAATAAACAGATGAAAAGAATGTGACCAAATATAAAAAGCTACTGTTTAGAAAAATAAGGAAGAGAATTGGACGCGCTGTAAAAGAAATGGACGTGCTGTAAAAACACCACATTAAAATCATATCTGATTGGAATAAATACAAATATTGTACAATTTTAAATTTGTATGAATAAACAGTTGAAAAGAATGTGACCAAATATAAAAAGCACTAATTAGAAAAATAAGGAAGAGAAATTTAAATTCATCTCAAAAAATCAACAAAACAATTCAAATTAACATACGTTATTTTTGACAAATAAAAATGTTTGATCTAAGTAGGTCACCTTTTGTCTCCAACTTATCCAACAAAAGTGGGTTACCATTGTTCTACCTAAAGTATTTATTACTACATCACTAGATGACAATACCACATAAACAATATTTTATAGTGCTTACAAACTACCAATTAATTACTCGTGTGAAAGAGGGGAGAGAGAGAAGGGTGAGCCTCAAGATGACAAAAATGACGACAGAATGACCAGAATGAAATCGAAATCAAATAACTATTTGGCGTGTAATGTTCAATTTTCACCGGTAACAAAGATAGATAGATACATAAATAAATAAATGAATTTCTACTGTCTTCCATTTTTCTCTACTGTTCGAAGGTACCAAACAGAAGGCAATAAAGTCGATTTACCTTTGCCACCAATATCCTCATCGGCGACGGATGATTATTCATTTTGGGTTTGGGCCTAGTTGCTTTCAAGAATGGAAGTAGAGTTCATTCGGTGATGGAGCTTTTGTTGCTCTTTTTGGAGTGAAAGAGAGAGAAGATTTTTTGCGTAACAGTTGTTGATGGAATCATGGAACTGTATTGCAAAACGTGGGAGAGGTGGGAACATGGGGTTTACCTTTTTTTACTATAATGCCCTTACAATTAATGGATACACAACAATAATAACAGTGAGATGTTTTGAACTTTTGGACATTTTTGGAATATGAAGTGTGAGTCGACTTCATGTTTGGCTTCATGTTTTTCTTCGCACTAAATGACCCATTGCCTTTATATAATAGTAAAGAAGTATAGATGTGTGTGTATATTGTGAAGGAACATATGTTCCAATTTCAGATGATGGGAATTGGGCAAGCAATGATCAAATGTCGTGAAAGCAGTGATCAAATGCTTTTCCTCGTCAAATCAGAAGGGATACAAATGAGAGAAAAACACAGAGACACCCTCGTGGATGAAATTACAGATTTACTGACAATGGGTTCCTTGGAACAAATAAACTGCCATGGATGACAACTGAAGTTACTCCACTCATCTCTCCACACTAGGAGCGCCAAAAATGCAGATACCGTGAAAAACAAAGCAGAAAATCAAACTTTTTTTAGGTCTTATTTTTAGAAATAGCGTGGAAACGGGAAAAAGCAGGATAGAGAAGGAGCTGGTGGGCAGTTAAGATTCTCATGATGCAAAATCTTGTGATTTTAGCAGGATACATTTTTTAGGAAAATGTTTCCTAAGGGGAAGTCTTTCTTCTGGGCCCTACTATTTTCTTGGTGACTGAACATCAAAGAAAATATGGGAAAGTTACTTTTCTCGTACTTTCTTTTCCTTTCTTGACAACTGAATGGAACCTAAGGTGCAAGAGAAATAACCAAAAAGAAAGGAAAAGAAATAGATAATAGGACTGAGTTAAAGGAAATGTGCATTTGGGTTTCTTGGAGTGCTTCACAGCAGCAGCAGCAGATGTTTCAAATACTCCATCCGTGCCCCCAGTTCATCTTTAAAATATTTGTCGAACAAAGAAATTGGGATGATGGTTTGAAACAGATTTAGGAAGGAACAAAATAAAGAACTAACCAAGTTGTTTAACTTATATGTTTTCCCCTTGTTGATCCTCTTGGATGGACTGTTTTAGGTCATCAGGAAATTGCCTTGTTCCTGAAATTTGGCACCCTGATGAGTTACTACATTGATCCATTGAGGCCACACGTTTCCCAATTTGTATTGAGTGAATCAAGCCCATCAATTTAGAGGAATAACCCCACATACGTTGATTTTTCTTACTACCTTTGTAATTTATTGGTAGCAAAATCTGCATGAGTTAGTGATTTTTTCTTTCCAGGTGTAGCAGAAATCAGTGTTAGTCGAAGGAGAACTATGTGTATATATTTAATGAACTGAGTGTGTATTATGGGTGTTATACATGTATCTATATATGCATTGTTATGTCTTTTGTGAGAGATTTGTTTTTTAAGAAGAGAGAGCTGACGTAAAAGGATTCATGTAGCTAACCCCAATTGATTGGGGCAAATGCTTAGTTTGGTTTGGTTTGATTAGAGAGCTGGCATTGCAACTTGACCAGAGGTGCAAGGACTGGTGTTGCAATTGAAAAATGAGGGATGAAAGTAGGATTTGGTGTAAAATGTAGCAGTCTGGTTGAGATATTTCATTTTCGACTTTCCTGGTACTGTGTTCCTTCCAGAGTATGCAAACTGAAAAAATATGAATCTTTCATAACCTGTGTAAATTTCAAACAGAGAAATAGAGAACTACTGAAGTCCGGATTCTTCAGAATGCCATGCAACATATAACTTAGCAAATTGAAGCCTAAACATGTAACTTTTATCTTACCTTCTTAACACAGCACTATATTATGGGTATGCGGCTACACGCTTTTATAAGTACACTTGCCGAGAATTATTTGCTATCACATCATAGATTTCCCCTCCTAAATTATTGTCTGTGGTATCTAGGTAATTTGTGGCGTGAATTGTGGGAGACAGCGAAGCCAGTACCAGCTGTTAAGCAAGCTCCCCTCTTCGATGAGGACTTGGCTGTGTAAGTTTCTAGATTTTATTTAATGTGGCAAATGAAATTGTTTAATTTTGATTAACTAGTTCATAATTAAGCAATTTATATGATCAAGTTCATTATGATTATTACTTTTAGCATTGTTAGCCAGAGTATATGTTTTATCTTTTCCTTTTAGATTAGGGTAATTTTAGATTTGATAAGAAATGATCAAATTTAGTTTTTGTTTGTAAGATAATAAAATTGTAGATTTGTAGTTTCTTTTTATTACCAAACACGTCTTAATTCGTGAATAAGCTAATTCATAAATTTCCTTTTTTATGTTTTGGGATGACCAAAAGGACCATTAAAATTTGGTTATCAACAAAAGTAGCTGTCTAAAATGGATGCATGGTTCTTTCTGTGCAGGGAAGGTATTCTGAATGATTTGGAGGATATTCCACCTTCTGAGCTTTTTGAACAATTATTTGTTTCTCTTGTAAGTCATCTTTTGTATCTCATCGTGCATGATTACTTTTATCTGGTACTGTGATTGTTCTATCCTTGAAGTGATACTTGTCATTAACCATAATTTTATAGGATAAGGCGATTAGGAAGTATTTGCAGCTTTAGGTACCTAGTTGCATTTATAAGATTCCTGGATACATTTTGCATCACCATTTATAAAAAATCTGTGCAAGTTCACTTCATGATATTCACATTGTACACTTTTTGCTATCTTTCTTTTATAATTTCTTTTTCCCTTTGGACAGATCAGTTTAGTGTAGAACCTTATGATTCTAGGTTCTTAATTTGTGAGTATGGCTTAGCCTTAGATAGAACAAAATAACTTGACTGGGAGAGTGAGTGACCAATTAATTTCCAATTTGATGCTTATGAGGACCACAATCTCTGCAATGAGATTGAAGGGACTATGTATAGTTTGGGAAGCTTGCAACTGCTAACTTTTGAGCACCTGGTGAAATGCTTGCAACCCACTCTTGCTTATGAGGAAAAAGAAAAAAGAAACAAGAACCGTGGTGATCGTCTCTTTGTTGTCAAGGTAGGGCAAAGGTTTGGCCTGGCACTTGCCATGGGGGGACTATGAAGCCAGCCATCAGTACCAGCACTGATCACTCTAGCCAGGAGGCAAAGGCACTTATTTTACTTCATGCAAGGGCCGATGGGGGCTTGGCTTCATTCGGTAACCTGGCTAAAGCAAGGCTTTTTGCTTGTTTTGGCCTCAAGTCAAATGAGTAAAAAATTTGTTTGGTAACCTTGCTAGAAGCCCGATTTTAAGCCAAAACCAAACAAGATTGTGGATTCTGCGTCGAAGATGTTGAGTGGGGATGCTGCACATATACGCCGTTTGTTTCCACTTATTTATCTTAAAACTTTAATTTTCATGCTTATGTAGTTGTACTTCAAAACATTACTGATTGGTTTCACTTTTCAGGTTAACAAGCTCGAATAAGCTCGAAAAGTTAACTTTTTACGGGCTAGTTTTTAGATACTCTTTTTTAAGTTAACATCAACTTTAGAAAAAAAAATTTGATACAAATACCACGGTAATAGTTGAGGGGTGGAGCGTGCAAAGGCATACAACACCTCCTTGGTCCAAGGTGTTGGGGATTAATACAACAATAATCCCACTCACAAGCCATATGAAGTACGCACAAGTCACACAAGAAAAGAAACGAACAAAAAACACAAGAATATGATAGAGATTTTACGTGGGTCGACAAGTTGTGCCTACGTTTACGGGCTCACACTTTTCACTAATTTGTTTGGGAGAATACAAAAATATTATTTGGGGCAAAAGCTATGAGAGAAAATATCACTCATACATCAATGGCTGCAACCCTAGTAGGTTAAACAATAGAGTCCCGAAACTAACCAATCGATTGTTCTGGCAGACCGATTGATCGATATCTCCATTAATCTGTCTTGGATTGCTTGCAGTATTCTTGCAAACAGATTGATCCATCTTTGATCCTGATCGATCCGTCCATCAATTTTTTTAGGACAGCTTGCAGTACTTTTGCAAACCGATTGATCCGTCTATTCTCTGTCTTTTAACAATCTCCCACTTGAAGTAAATCCACTCCAAGCCATTCGATACTCGAAAACTGTCGTTAACTTAAAACCTTCCGATACCAAGAAACCATTGTTGCCTCAAAACCAAACAAGGAAATTAGTGTGAGCCATTCTCCCGTTTTTTAATCTTGAACACCAACTAAAGCTAATAGTACTCCAGCTTCTCCACCGTCATCACCTCAGTAAATATGTCTGCAAGGTTCTCCTTTATATGGATTTTCTCTAAACTAAGTTGTCCATCCTTCAACATTAAGTGTATAAAGTGGTACTTTATGTCAATGTGCTTCGTCCTCGAATGAAAAGCTGAGTTATTTGCCAAGTGAATGGCACTTTGATAGTCGCTGAATAATCTGCGACTGTTCTGCTCTTTACCTAACTCTTTCATGAGACATTCTAACCATACTAGCTCCTTGCACGCCTCCGTGGCTGCAACATATTTTGTCATATATTTTGGAGATGGTTACGGTTTTTGTAATCGTGAAACCCAATTGACAGTTACACTCCCCACTGTAAAAACATGCCCGGTGGTTCTCTTTCTGTTGTCAATATCCTCTACTAGGTTTGAATCCACAAAATCTTGCAGTTGACTTTCCAAGCCATCATAACATAGTTGTGTCAATAGAACCTTTGAGATATTGCAAATCCACTTGACGGCCCCCTAATATTCTTTGTCTGGATTTGCCATAAATCTACTCACAACTCTCACTATACGAGCAATGTCTAGCCTAGTATAGGTCATAGCATACAGAAGGTTGCCTACGGCTGACGCGTACGACACCTTAACCACGTGACTCTTTATCTTCCTTTGTCATAGCTCACTGTTCCTTTGAAAGTTTGAAGTGACTTACCAATGGTGTGCTAATAAGCTTAGCACCTTCCATATTGAACAGCTACAAGATATTTTTAACATACTTTGACTGTGAAAACTTCAGCTTTCTATTCTTTCTATCCCTATTAATGTTTTCCAATGCCTTTAACAAGTTTACCGTCGTTTTCTCCTTTGCGATGCCGAACATCACTGATGTTGCGAGGCTTAATCGTACAGTCCAAAGGGTTTTTACGATCCATTACTTTCCATTCGTTACGCGGCATCTTTTTCGGATTTTTCCCGATTAAGGAAAGAGATAAATCCCTTTAATACAGAACATCTTCAATCTGCATCATTCAAAAGGCGAAGTTCCAACCGTAGAACTTCTCAATCTTGATTTTTCCTTCTTTTGCTATGTTGCGTTCTTCAACCTCCAAAATCTGGAGTTCTAATACCAATTGTTGTGAGATAATCAGAACAATACTTCTCTGATACCTGTTGCTGGAGATTAATACAACAATAATCCCACCCACATGTCACACAAAGCACGCACAAGCCACACAAGAAAAGAAACGAACATAAGAACACAACATAGAGATTTTACATGGTTCAGCAAGTTGTGCCTACGTCCACGGGCTTATACTTTTCACTAATTTCTTTAGGAGAATAGAAGAATAATGTTTGGAGCAAAAGCTATGGAAAACAACACTCAATATATAAACGGCCGCAACCCTAGTAGGTTAGATAATCCAGTCTCGAAATAGATCAATTGATCGGTCTGACAGAACTATTGATCGGTCATCGATTTTGATTGACTTCTCTTGGACCGCTTTCTTCTTGTAGACCGATCGATCGCTCTCAATATCGATTGATCTATCATCGATCCATCGATCCGTCCATCAATTTGTCTGGGACAGTTGGTAGTACTTTTGTAGGCTGATCGATCGGTCTATCATCTTGATAGATTTTCTTCACTTTTTAACACAAAGATCTCCACAAGGCTGTTGAGGGGTGCCTATGTGAGTGCAATTGGAGATTGTAAGGGCTTGTTTGTTTTGAGGGACTCAAGCTTAGGATTGGATTGACAATACGGAACGGACAAACAATCCCATGTTTGGATGTAAAAAGAGGAGATTGTAAGGACTTGTTTGTTTTGAGGGACTCAAGCTTAGGATTGGATTGATAATCCGGAAGGGACAAACAATCCCATGTTTGGATGTAAAAAGAAGAGACAGACAAACAATTTGGAGCGAATTGTCATTCCCACAAATAACGGATAGTTCAGTCTCGTAGGGAGGGTTGGGATACACTAATCATGGATAGGAGGATAAACCCCTAAAACAATAAAATGACCATTCTACCCTTGATTATAAATATTCTCAATACCTATTCTCAGCCGTGTGTAATGCGCGCGCGAGAGAGAGAGAGAGAGAGAGAGAGGATAAACCCCTAAAACAATAAAATGACCATTCTACCCTTGATTATAAATATTTTCAATACCTATTCTCAGTCGTGTGTAACGCGAGAGAGAGAGAGAGAGACGTGATCCACCGTCGTTTCGCCGCTGTCAAACACCACAACGTTGTTCGCCGCTGCTCAGCCGTTCGACCACCTTTCGACTGTCGTCCTCTTCAACATCCTGGTCTCCTCTTCCACTAACGATTGAAAACAAGGCAAGATTTCAACTATGTTTGTGTTCTTTTTTTTGTTAGTAGTAGCCTATTTATTCTTATTATTATTATTATTAGTGGTAACTTATTATAATTATAATTATGTGTGTGTGGGTATATAGATGTAATGGTGTTCCTTTGTGTTTAATATAAATAAGATTGTTTGCCTACCAGTTTGGTACGGCTTTTCATTATTCTTAATATGGTATTAGAGCCACCGAAAAGCTCTAGTCTTCATGAAACCCTAGCCTCCCTCCAGCCATAGCCACCGGCCAACCATCGCCACCACTAAACCCGCCGTTGACCCTAAAATAAATCATCGCCACCACCAAACCAGCCGAGCTAACCCATCACCGACCTAACCCAACGCCGACCTAACCCTAACCCTAAACCATCGTCGACAGCCAACCATCTCAGCCGTTTACCCATTGTCGACCCAACCATAACCCTAAACTAGTGCCGACTACCACCAAACCAGTGCCGACAGACCCTGGGGGAGCCCTGACAGGCCCTTTTCTCTCCCTTTCTAGCATCGACTGTCCTTGCTCAGCCTTCCTCAAGCGTCGACAGCTACTTTCCAGCGCTGACAGTCCTTGCTCAGTCTTCCTCAAGCGTCGACAGCCACTTTCCAGCACCAACAGCCCCTTTGCTCTCACATTCCAGCGTCGACTGTCCTTGCTCGGCGCCGACAGCACCTTCTGTCGCTTTTTCGGCGACTTTTCCAGCAACCGGCAATTGTTCCGGTGACTTTTTCGGCGACCGGTGACTGTTTCGGCGACTTTTCCTTGTTTTGCACGCTGACAGAACTTGTTCTCCCTCTTTCCAGATCCGGCGACCTTTGTTCTCTTCTTCAGCCCAGCCGCTTGCTAATCTGGATACCCTAGTTTTTCTTGGTGCCTCCCTTTGTGTTAGCCCACTGGTGTAAGCACTATTTTTTTATTCCTTTCTCTCCTTGTTTTGACAGCCCTAAGGTAACCCTAACTGCTGGTTTGAGGGTCTAAGGGCTACCACAGTGTGCCTTATTTTATGGAGATGAGTTGACGGTGTGATTCGCGGTCCATATGTAAATAATTGAAGGTGTGGGTGCGTCATTTTGCTTGTTTGTGTGTTTCCTTGTGATTCCTTTAGGTTTGCCATTGAGTTATTGTGATGTCGACGGAAAGTTCCACAAGAGTTGAGGATTCTCCAGTGAGACCTGATAGA